>JAKCPI010029882.1:0-25465 GCA_023213315.1 Euborellia annulipes | reverse complement strand
AGCGCCAAAGTCCGACCCATGTGTTTTTTTTCTTTTTCTTTACTTGTGATTATTTCATTGTTTTTATAAAGAAAATGAAAAATCTTTGGCTGGAAATTTTCTAGGTTTGGCCATGAAAGTTTCCATTAAGATTTTTTAAAAACAATGAAATAATCTCAAGCAGAAAAACAGAAAAAAACGCATAGGTGGGACTTAATATTGTCCCTCACTGTACATCACACATCAAGTGAAAGACTTCAAAATTGCTTTAAAAGAGACGAATTTACATTCCAAAAGGGCGCAAAGGTATTTTCTTCTAGAGATGACTAGATTAAATTCAAAAATTAAGGTGATTAATTTTGTATATATAATATATATATATAAAAATTAAGATTTACGAACTTATCAAAAACAAAATTTTCATTTAGAAATCAACGGTTGACTAGTTTCTCACTCTTGGATCACATTTTTTTGGGTAGAGAAAAAAATAATTTCAAGAATCAATATCAAAACAAAATGTTGTAATAAGTTATCAAATAAACAATGTTATCTTATTATTACATTCAAAAAAAAATTTAAATATGTATTTATATCTTTTAAATTATATAATACTTTGGATATAATATAATTTTATCTTTTAAAATGTACTAAAAACATTTTCTCTTGGGCAGAGTTTTTGTAAAAAGGGTATAGAGATAGATAGACCCCACAACCTGAAATGGGAATCAATTTTGAAATTTTCTCTTCTTATCCTTACTAGACCAAAGGATCGTTATCCAATTTATTCCATAGTATATCCTATATAGGGTATGATAGACACATCGTCACTTTTTCCTAATATTTTACTGTCCTACCCTAGCTCAGTTAATGCCAAATTCTGCCGACGAATATTTCAAATCGTTTGAATAATCGTAATATTAATAGACTAATAAAAACATCTGAGAAGGATGAATAAATAAAATCCTGAGATGATCCACCAGGCATCAGAAAAACATCTGAATTATTTTTATACAAATAGCCTAGCCGAGGGTTCCCCAATGTGTAAGTCGCGACCCGGCACCGGGTTGTAGAAAAATATTGCTGGATTTACAGAGCCGCGGTCAAAAAAGTTTGGGAAACGCCGGCCTAGCCTGATCAGCCCTTATCGAAGTACAGTTAATACTAGGGAAGAATCTAGTTGGCAAATTGTGTATAGATAAATAATAAAACTTAGGATGAACGCAAACTAATTGAGCAAAAACGTTTTGTCCAAGGGCAAAACGTTATGCTTAATGTCAACCCACACTGATCGAGCAAAACGCTCAATGGCAAAACATTTTGTTCAATCCACACCGATTGGGTAAAAACGTTTTGCCCAAGAGCAAAACTTTTTCCTCAATGCCAAAGCACACCGATTGAGCAAAACGCTCAATGGCAAAAAACATTTTGTTCAATGATGTCGAATCATCATGTGTTTTGCCTCCTCGGTGTACGTTGACCCATAGAAAAGCATTGGGAAAAAGTTTTAGGCACGATTAGTTTGTCCGAAAACGTTTTTGCTCAATTGGTGTGCGTTCAGCCTTAGCTGTCAGAAGTGTTGACTTAAAAGCAACTATCCCCTTCAATTCTATTAAAAAAAGATTTTTTTTATTTATTTACAAAATGTGTTTTGTGGATAACCGGCCGAAATATTCCAAATATAAACTATTTCTCCCCTCCATTCATAATTCTGTTTCATTATTCTTTAGGAACTCAGGCAGAGCTGGGAAACCACAGCCTCATTTTTAAAATAATTACTCCGGAGATGGAGCCTGAGACAAAGTAAACTCCCTCCCTGCCTAAAAGAGCTTTATCTTCTCACCACCTCCCCCCAAAAATTTCTTTTTACCGTGTCTGGATATTAGTATTTGAATGAATATAAAATTTAATTTGTTCAATTAACGTTTAATTAAATAAATTATAAGGTATGCTTACCTTAATAAAGAGGAAAAACAAGCAAAAAGGAAGATAGAACATCGTTATAAATTTGAGTTGTAATTGGAAAATAAAGATATGAATTGTTTTTGCCGGTTCTTATATATATATATATATATATATATTATCTCAAGTCAAGGTCAAATCTATAAAAAAAAAAAAAAAAAATAATAATTAAATATAAATCAAAATCGAAAGTGAATTAAGATGTTTTGATAAATTATTTAAGAAATAACAGACAGTGGCGTCATGGCAACTTTTTTCTTGGAGAGGGAAGGGGGGCAAACTTTTTTTTTTTCTTAAGATTTACTTACAAATAGTTACCCAAATTTGGCTAAAAGATATTTAATTTAATTAATTGTTTAATTTTGTACAGTTTAAGAACTCGTAGATATATTTTGAAATATTTTATTTAGAATAATATAAAATTTAAAAAAGAGTTGGAGATATCAGTCAAATTTGAATGATTCAATGATCCAATAAAAATCCCAGAATAAGACGTTTCGGCACTTGCACTATGTGTATAATTCCCAATAACTGAAGATGGCCAAATTCATGCCGAAACGTCTTATTCTGGGAGGTTTATTGAACCTAGATCATTCCAGTTAGGCTGATATCTCCAATTCTCAATTAAAAAAGGTCAGAGGCAGTAGCATATCCAGGTGGGGGGCGAAGGGGGGCGCGAGCCCCCCTGCTTTTTGAAATTTCATATTAAATTTATTTTGCAATTGGAAGATTTTCGCTGGATAAGATGTATAGGAAAGAACCGGAGAATAAAAACCAGCAATTGATTGTGAGAGGGTCCATCAATTGCTGGTTTTTATTCTCCGGTTCTTTCTTAAATTTATTTTATATCACAAATCCGGAAAAAAATTACAAATAAAGCCCGAATGAAATTCGAATACTAAAAAAAAAAAAAAAGGTCGAACAAAAAACGGCGCCCCTGTTGAGCTTCGCCCCCTCCGCCCTCAAAGGCTAGTTACGCCGCTGGTCAGAGCCCTTGGAGTGGGGCGTTTGCCCCGGGGGCAATGCCCCCCCCCCCCAAATGACGCCTATGATATGAGAAGAAAATTTTTATATATTTCGACTGAAATATTTTCGAATAATTATAATTAGAGACCGGACAAAAAAGCATAAAAAAATGGAAAAAAAGTGCTTAAAAAAGCATAAAAATCTTGAATAATAAGTTGTTAAATAAGCATAAAAGTTGAAAAAAAGCATCTAATAAGCAATTTTTACTCATACCAATGGCGTATACAAATTTTTTTTTAAAGAAAAATTGCGAAAAATTTTGTTTTTGCGGAACCAAATTTTTTTCACCCTGATGAAAAAATTTTTTTTCCAGGGCTATATTTTTTCGCACTGCGGGGTTTTTGAAAATTTTTTTTTTTTTTTTTTTGGGGGGGGGGCCCTCCTCCCCCTTATATACGTCCCTGGTGTATGCGTGTGTGAATGGGAAAAAAGTGTGTTTTTTAATTAAAAAAAAAAAAAAAATTATAAATATTCGTAAAATAAGTTCAAATAAGCACGAAAGGGAAAAAAAGCATGAAAACTCAAAAAAAGCAAAAAAAGCATAAAAAATGCAATCTCAATACACTTAGTTTTTCCTAATTCGTATAGAAATTAAATATCTAATGGTTGCTTATAAAATTGAGCAATAAGCATTTTGCTTAAAATCCGGTCTCTAATTATAATATAAATATTGGAAGAAAGACATTAGACATACAAAATTATATTATATTAAATGGAAATAATGAAGGGGTAAATGAACTTAGGATCTTAGGTTTTAAAAAAAAAAATGAACTGACGATAATTCTTTCATCATTCCTAATTAATATTTTCATAAATAAAACTATGTTAATAATTGATCTAATAAAAAATACAAGGGCACATTTATTCAAAAGTACAAAAAATAACATATTGTTATATTTGGACAGTTTATTTTTTAAAGTGGTGTAAGTCCATTTTCTATTATTTCGAGAAAATGAAAGGTTAGCATATCTGTTTATTAAAAAATCTATGTACCTACCAATTTTAAATTGTACAAAACATGTGAATTTTTTATGAAATTTACCACTTGCTAGTTATACATAGAAAATTTACATTAATTTAAGCATAAATTATGAGATATTTCTTTTTTTTATGGACTTACCCCACTTTCAAAATAAACTGTCCATTTAATAATTAAATAGGTTATAAGGAGCGAAGTTCTGGCACGATCAACGTTCTCGCTTCCCAAATAAGACCTGCATTTAACTCCCAATGTTTGAGTTTCCTTTGGTCACCCCGCTGAAATAATATAATTAAAAAAAAATTAAAACATACGAATAGAATGAATAAAATTAGTGATCGAAAATATCTAGCTACTGACTTCTACCTTAGTAAATAAGGCAAGAGTCTTTCGGCTTCGCGCCATCCCGTTTCGATTGCTCCATTAACTGTTGAATAATGAATGGTATTTGTTGCCTCTCCAGCAAATAATATCACCTTAAATTCACATTATTTTTATTAGTTAAGTTTTTAAAAAAATTTGAAGGGATAAATTTATAGGAAGACTATTTTCTCAAGATACTTTTTGTACTTCTAATCCTAATTTTATATTAAAAGTGATGAATTTCTCGTTAAAATAAAAAAGCCCAGTTCATTTGAATCATTAGCGAAACACGAGCTCTGAAATATATTTGTTCCAATGTGTTATTGCACATGCTACAAACAGACTGAATGTGAAAAAAAAAGAAAAAAGACTATAGAAATTAGGAACCGACCGAATATTCGTTTTCGGTTACGGTTTCGGCCAAAAAGTAGCCGAAACTTTCGGCCGGCCGAAACCTGAGTCTGAAAAGATGGGATGAGACTCGCATGCAAAAAAAAAAAAAGGTAAAATGATTTTCACGGGAGGGGAAAAAAATTTTCCGAAGGGCGGAAAAAATTTCAAAAAAAAAAAAGGTAAAATGATATGAATTTTTTATAGGAAATACAAGTTTCGGTTTCGGTTACGGTTTCGGCCGAAACTAAGATTGAGGCCGAATATTCGGTTTCGGTTTCGGCTGAAAATCTTGTTTCGGTCGGACCCTAATAGAAATGCCTGAACCCCCAATAGATATATTAACAATTAACGGTTATCGTAAAGTGTTAAAAGGCCTAAGTTGCAAAAGAAACTTACTGGTTTATTTTCACGAAGGATAGGTTCAGCAAGAATTGAAGGACCTGTGTTCAAAATATTTGCTTCTATAGTTCTATAAGAATAAGATCCTCGGAAATGTGGATTTTTATCCCAAGTTGTCCTAAAATAGAACAATAGATAGAATCAATTTCTCAGACCTTTTGGGGTGGATTAGATTAATGGAAGAGAGGATTGCAGCCAGGCAGGGGAGTCTCTACCGAATGAAAATCTCACTAAAAGAAAACGTTTCGGCTTTATTTAGATAAGGCCATCTTCATTTCTTATGAGAATTTCGAATATACACTATTGAGATGCAGAAAAAGTTGTTATATAAAAACATATACAAAATTATATATAAAAATATAAAATATTAATATGTACTAGATGCTCATTAGTATATATCGCCTGCTGACAATCTGTGGCGAAAGTCCGAAATTCAACAATTGAAGAAAAGGCGTTTGAAAGTTTTATAAAATATACATTTAAATAGCCGGGCAATAGGCCAGAATCAATTGCAAAGCATGGAAATACTCAAAAGAGAAGACGTTTTAACAATGTTTGGTAGGCTTAACTCAAAAATTGAATTTTCGGACTTTCGCCACTAGGATTCTCAGCAGGCGATATGGCCAAGTCGATTTCTTTTATTGAGATTTTCATTCGATAGAGAACCAGGCTGCAATCCTCTTTTCCATTAATTTAATCATTCGACTGCCACTTCTCACATCAACTTTTGGGTTGGAATCTGCAAATTTGGCAATTTAATACAATATTAAGATTTAAACTCTCGAATGTAGCTCTTGTTGAAATCAGGGCTCGTGTATGGGCAGAAAAATATGTCGGCACAGACACCGGTGAATGAAATATTGAGTTGCCGACACCAAAAGTCAATTGAATTTAAAAGAAAAAAAGTAATAAAGAGTTTTATAGTTTTTGTAGTTGAAATACTGTATTTTATGAATGAAGTTTTTTTATGCCGACATCCCAACCCTGGTTGAAACATTGTGTTTAGTGCAGTTTTTTAAACTGAGAGGCGCACCTCTCTTGGGGAGGGCGCGCACTAGTCTAAGGGGAGTCGCGAATATTAGCCACAGAGAGCAATTTTCCAAATGAGTGCTAGTTTTATAAATAAAAAAAATATTTTTGTTTTTGTATTATTTGATAAAATAGGGGGGGGGGGGGGGGGTTAAATATTATATACGATTATATATACGATTAAATATTTTTAAGGGAGGCGATGTAACATAGTGTTTCGAAACTACTGGTTTAGTGTATATTTTAATATATTATTAATAGATAATATCTTACCTTACAATACTTATTGGTTTAGTGATATTATATTGTTTTCCTAAGAAACGATTTAATAGATAATATGATCCTTCAAGTACTTCTTGATCTGAAGCTCTTTCCATTTGTTTTGTTGAATAACCAAGCGACCAACCGCAAAGAATATTAGGGTGATTGTCTATTGGTAAAAATGCTAGTACTTCAGTTAACCAATGACGCCCAGGAATTGGCTGAAAATAAATTATATTATAAATATATTTGAACAAATATAGAATCAATTTCCCTAACTCTATTACTTACAGCAGGACTTTCTTTTGGTGGTTTAAAATTACTTAGATCCTCTTCGCTCCATAAAAAGCCGAATCCAAAAGTGCCATTAGGCCACCAGGGTTGCTCGTATTGGATATAGATTTTATTTACAGGATGAAAACCTAAAGCCTAAAAAGAGAAGAAAAGGTGAAATAAAATAAATTTAATAAGAATATGGAAAAATTGAAAACAAAAAATGCTTACTTTGATAGCAATTAATTTATTCGATGGCAGAGATGGCCTGAAGAGAGAATGCACTCGTTCTTTGAGAACACCAAGAGATACAGTCACGATCACATGATCAGCTTCATAAACTGATCCGTCAATACATCGAACAATAGCACCGGAATTTGCAATTGTACCCGAACTATCCGTTGTCTCATTCCCCCAATAAATTCTTGAAACCTCCTTATTTAGAAGGATCCTCTCATTTATTAAATCAGCATTCGTTTTCTGTTGAAAATAATAAATTATGAGAATAAATCTAGTAATTTTATGAAAAAATTGGATAATGAGGGTGCTGGAAAAATTTTTCAACAAATAAATATTTCTGCCAAACTTTATTTAGATATCAAAAGCAATTTATATAAGCTTATGTCAATATTTGTAAATAATTTCTACCTGATTAGCTAATTCAAGTTTGGAGGAAATTAATTTCTAAGCTACAGAGCTCTATTTTAAAAATAAAATAGATTTCTTTACCATAAGAATTGGAAAAACTGAACTATATCCGGCATTTTTCCAAATAACACTTTGAGTTCCTTCAGTATCTTCATAATCAAAGTGTCCTCTAGGTGCGGTTTCATACCAAGTAGGAGCGGCATCATTTGAATTTTCTCCCCATTCATACCACACAAGAGAATAGGAGACTTCAGGCAACAATAAATAGGATGAATAATTATAATGAGATGGATTTTGCCGATTAACAACTCTAAAAAAAAAAAAAAAATCAAACAGTTTATTATCATGTCTTGAGGAAGGAAGACAAGCCTTTTTATAAAATAAACATCATTTTGGGAAAAGAAAAATTGGACTATAGAAAAAGATTTGTGAAAATGTGATAGAAAAGGGAAGATTCCATTCATTCATTCAATTTCGCAATAATTACTACCATAGGGATCCAATCCCTCCCAAAATGAAGTACTCGAAACAGAAAAAATCTGGTGTGACGCTCGCACAGCCCACAACTTTTCCTTACCTTTGGTAAGAAAAAGTTGTGATCTGTGGTTGTAACACAAGATTTTTGGTATCGACATATAATTAGTTTCCGACAGTAGGGCCTAGATTAGATAGAGAATTCAAATTATAATATTTATAAATGTGGGAAAATATATATAAAGATATTGTTACCATGGCAACCATTTATCATATCATTCTTATGAAAAATTTTGGTTCCGCGGGCGGCAAAAATTTTTGCGTCGAAAATTTTAAGGAGAGGGCGGCAAATAATATTTTGCCCCCCCCCCCCCCTATAAAATCTCCTAGTTCCGGCCCTGTTATGAAGTACAAGTGTAAAGTGTACTTCAAAAAATTTCAAGGACAAATGAGAATATACATTTTAAAGAGGATCTAAAAAATAACTGAATTTTGAATTTTTAATCGTAGGAGCGAATTTTGAGAAAATCGAAAAAAACTGAAAAAGTACATAAGTAAAGTACTAGTACTTCATGCTTAAAATTGAACACACACACACACACCCACCCACACACACACACACACACACACACTCACAGACCATGTCGCAAAAACCACTTTTTTGGATTCAGGGGACCTCAAAACGTGTACTAGGGGTAAATCCGTCAAAATCTCGACATCGAATTTTTGACATGAATGCAATACTTTCTCTCTCTATATATATATTATAGATATACATAGGCAAGAGAAAGTAAAAAATGTACATCATTAACTACCAGTACCCGAATTGTACCATATTCAAGGCATTTCATGTGCGCGCTTTCATATTGATATCGGAAATGGTATATATATATATAGAACTGTTTTTGAGAAATGGTGGGCTTACATTTATATACAAATATTGTATATAGACGTACATTGCTCGTTTAATAATACAAGATATACGTACTCAGAAATGAAGTAATCTCCTTTAGAACCATAAGTTCTTTTATTAATATTTATATATAAATTAATATCATCTAAAGCATCAAAAATATTATTTATATAATCTTGATTAATATTCTCCCCGGAAGAATGTGCAAAAATAAATTGATTAGTAGAATAATATTTTTCTTCTAATAATCCGAGAGGAGCAGCCATTTCATAAACGACGTTTTTCCCTTGACCATGAACCCATTGTGCTCCTAAATCAATTTTTTTATCATCTGAAAATAATTTTTTTTTTTTAAATAAATGTAAATAACTAAAAAAAATTTCATATACCAATAGTAATCGTATGGATTCGTCCTCCCATTCGATTTTCAGCTTCTAAGATAATAAAATCGGTATATCCATTTTCAGCCAGTTTTGATGCTGCTGCTATTCCAGCTGACCCAGCACCAATTATTATTACTTTTCCTTCAATTGTCTAAAAAGAAAGGATTGGAAATAAATATAAATGAGGTCTAAATGACCTTAGATGTCAAAAAAGACGTTAAAAAAACAAAACAAAAAAATAATGAATAAAGATCATTATCAAAGAAAAACGAGTAGAAATTATGCGATGTTTTTAACCAAAAATTAAGCATAATAATTAATGGTTAATGGCAGTAGCGTGGACCTTAGTTACATAGAGTCAATGTTAAATCCCTATGGGGATTTGCATGTTAATTTCGATTCAAAAGGGAATTTTGGAACTTTTTTTTAAACATTTAAAAAAAAAACTTTCCACTTCTTATGAAATTTTGTATTTATTTAGGATTCTCTATTGTGTATAAAATATCCAAATATGAGATTAAAAATTTTGAAATATAACCATAGTTTATTTCAAGCGGTCAACATTCAAAACATAAGTTTCTAACGAAGGTGCTATAGGGAACTAAATTTATCTCGACAAAAAAAAATCTGGTGTGACCAGCACGGTGGGTAAGAGAAAGTTGTGTGCTATGCGCCAGTCACACCAGATTTTTTAGTTTTAGTGAAGGCTTTAGGGAGTAGGGGGGCTCTACTGGGCCTCCCTCCTGAATACCTTACTGGTTAATAGTAATAAAAAAGTTTAATAATTACCTTAATGATTAGGAAAAGAAGCCAAAACTGTAGAGAGAACTTCATTTCATATTATTTAAATTCGACTAGTGGTTCAACAAAGACATTAAGAGATTTTCCCTTATCTTATATATTTATTTATTTAGAATCAAGGCCAAATCTATAAAAAAAAAAATGATAAAGAAAAATTTTAAAAAATTTAGTATTTTATACAAATTTGATATTTATATTTTTTATCAAGAACCAATAATAGATGAGCTATTAAGGGTTTAAATTAAGTACTTATCCTAATATTGTAAGAAAATAAATACAGTATAATGACCAATATTCTGATTTTTTTTATTAAAGGGAACTTTTTTGCCCTTTTTAAATAATATATAGGTCTACTGAAGTGATTTCAAAATTTTGGATTATCTAATAGAGCGTGATTGGCTAAGGGGTACCGCCAGATATTGAGATGAACCAAAATAAAATTACCCTAGACTTAAGTTAACGAAACTATTGATGACATATATATATATAATTTCTTATTCATTCCTGAAATGTTCGCAGCGGAAGACAGGGAAAAGGTGAGTTATATTTTTTATTTTTAAAAAAATAGACAAAATCTAATAAAATTAAACTGTAAAAAGGATTGAGGAAAACAGGCGTTGCCTATCATCTTACTGAATATAAAGTTTAAAAAATATTGCCTGTTATAAGAGAGGTTTGAAATTATCAGGGATCTGAAGATACAACTTATGATGATATATATGTTTAATAATTGTAAATAGGTACAATTTGTCAATGGATCAAATCTACAGAATTTTTTTAACATCTTAAAATATTAATTTTTAGCAATTAAAGAAAGTCTAATCATGGTTATATCAGATTATATTAACAGCATGGTTTACAATTTAACAAATAATGAGCATGATCATCATTCTCGTTCTCCATAAACGTAAAATAGCAACTCCAGCTAACTACCGAGTGTGTGGTTTGAATCACCTTCAGGTGTCCGACTGAAATATCATGAAGATATTTAATGATAATAATAATCAGGTATTGGTTTTGGAGCAGTAGTGAAAAGTATATAGCCGACTACCTTAATTCCAAATAAGGTAAAAGTCTATCTGCCTCCCGCCATCCAGTTTCGATTGCTCCATGGACTGTCGCAAAATGATGTAGATTTGTTGCTTCCCCAGCGAATAATAACACCTTAAATTGATATTTATATATAAAAGTTTCTCTACAATCTCTGAATAATCCTAATTTTATAAAATACTAATACATGTTAAACTCGCCAAAATTGTTTTTATTAAGAACGGTAGATAGAATAGAGGTACAAGAGCTCAAGACATCAATGCAAGGGAGATACAACTAAGGTTTGGCTTTTTCGGAATATATAGGCCGGCCTTACTGGCATATTGGATAGGGTATGGTAGAAGAACAATTGGATGAGCCGACCCGACAATGCGGTAATAGGTGAGAAAAGGGATCAATTCCGGACAAGAAATTTGGCAGGTAAGCAAGAATATTATTGTATTTTTTTTAAGGTTAAGGAGAAAAATACGCCAGCGGTTATTTTCTACATTAAAATAATTTATTTTGCAAATATTTCGGATTTCCTACGTAATCTATCTTCAGTGCATCAAATTATACATGTGGAGAGTATTTTAAATTATACAATTTTAATATGAAAAGCCATTCTACAATTAGAGAGGACGTTTTAGTTGTGCAAGCCACCGAGGGAAAAAACTATACATGCAAGTACCTGATATAATTGGTTAAAATTCCTTTTTGCAAAAAACAGTTTTTCAAGGTGACTCGCTTGGTATGCAAGTTCTATTACAGTAATAGACCCAAGTTATATTACTGTAATAAAACTTGCGTACCAAGCGGGTCACTGTGAAAAACTGTTTTTTGTAAAAAGGATTTTTAACAAATTGTATCAGGTACTTACATGTATAGTTTTTCCCTCGGGGCTTGCACAACAAAAACGTCCTCTCTAATTGTAGAATGGCTTCTCATATTAAAATTGTATCATTTAAAATAAGCTCCACATATGTATGATTGGATCCGCTGAAGATAGTTTGCATAGGCAATCCGATATATTTGCAAAATAAATTATTATAATGTGGAAAGCAACCGCTGGTGAATTTTTCTCCATAACCTTGACGATCTGTCCTAGCATATTTAACTTGTATTTTTTTAATAAGAGGGTAAAAATGACAGATGCAGCTAAGGTTATTTCTTTATTCGATTAATTCACACAGCTGACGTTTCGGTTCCGTGTTTGAACCATTATCAGAGCTATAAGAGGATGGTTCAAACAACGAAAAGTCAGCTGTGTGAATTAATCGAATAAAGAAATAACCTTAGCTGCATCTCTCATTTTACCCTCTTATTAATATAACATCTCAGCTATAAATTGTATTTTTTTATAATCCAAATATAGGCTATTATAATTAATAATAATTATAAGCTTACAGGTTTATTTTCACGTAAGATAGGTTCCGCTAGAATTGTTGAATCTATTTTTAAAATGTTTTCTTCAACGGTTCTGAAAGAATAAGAGCCACGAAAATGTGGATTTTTATCCCATGAAGTCCTAAAACAGAGCAATTTGATATAATTATGCTTGAAATAATGCTAAATTATTTTAGAAATCTTACCTTACTATTTTTATTGGTTTTGTAATATTATATTGTTTTCCATAAAAACGATTTAATAGAAAATATGATCCTTCAAGTACTTCTTGATCTGAAGCCCATTCCATTTGTTTTGTTGCGGATCCAATCGTCCATCCACAAAGAATGTTGGGATGATTGTCTATTGGTAAAAATGCAATAACTTCTGTTAACCAATGACGACCAGGTAAGGGCTGAAAATAAATAAGTATAAGTATTATTTATAAATATTTACTAGCTGAATAAATAATCCGGTCGCTTCATTGAACTAACACTAATATTAAATAAATAGCGAGTTTACGTGTACAATAATTAATTAAAAGATTAAATAAATTTATTCCTAATTCAATGAAATGTTTAATACTTTAAAAGAAATTATATATATTTATATCGAAAAGAAATTATTTATGATTAATAGGAAAGAGGGTGCAGCCAAATAATTGAGCTTCTATTCAGTAATGAACACTCTTTATTGGGACGTTTGTGTTCATCACTGAATAGAGGCTAAATTATTTGGCTCCTCTTTCCTATTAAACATATCAGCTACAGCCTTAATTCCTCGTTCTATTATTTAAGAAATTATTCAAACATTTCTCATCTTCAAAGAAGAGTTTAGTACTTACAGCTGGACTTTCTTTTGGTGGTATGAAATTACTCCGATCTTCCTCACTCCATAAAAAGGCAAATCCAAAAGTGCCAGGAGGCCACCAGGCTTGCTCGAATTGAAGATAGATTTTATCTTCTGGACCAAAGCCTAGAGCCTAAAAAGAGAAATTAAATAATTAATTTTAATTCAATATTTAAATGATATATTAACTGCGTAAAGCCTTGTTTGTAAAGGATGGAATTTTTCAACCAAAGCTCAAATAGATTGTTCATTAGCCAGCCAATATAAGATAGCAAATTTGCGAGATATGTTTGTGCTTAAGAGTGGGCAAAATTGTACCCCTGGAGTCGAACCAGGACCTCCACGCTTTCGCGGCGGGTGGACTACCCAACCCTCAATAAAGCCCAAATTCGGTGTCTTGAATATGGCTCCCATCTTTGGCGCGGGGGTCGAAAGACGTTCTTTCCTCCTTGGGATTGGGCGTGCAATTAGACTGGTATATGATTCTACTCTCACCGCATCCCTACAGTCACTAGATCATATAAGAGCCGAATTAAAATCAATTATCCCACTCAATGCAACATATACACGGACACAAGTGAGGCATCGTCCCAGCATACCTATGCTGTTCTGATCACGACTAATAGAACTAGTCAATTCCAACTTCCTTTGTCCCCATGACCTCCCGCGATTGGAACAAGCTCCCCGCTTCTATCTTCCCCAAAACCTGCAATCTTCTGACTTTCAAGTCTAATCTCAACAGACATTTTCTCAGTTCCCGCAGTTGAGTTTCACTTTTATGCTTGTCCTTTATTTATTTTTATTTTTTTTTTCCCAACTATATTCTTCTTGGATACATGTGACCACTAGTCATTATAGGTCTTCGGACCTTATGCACCCATTCCAAAAAAAAAAAAATGATTTCCCATTAGCACAGGGGCGGATTAAAGGGGGGCGATCGCCCCCCCCCCCCGAGAAGAAATTCACAATGTTATAAAAACTAGTATTCTAAAGAAATTATGATTTCCGCTCTTTAATTTCAATTGAATTTGTTACCAATCAATTTAAATAAATAGGAAAGGGGTCTAAATGGCCATAGATGCCCACAAAGTCCTTAAATAAAAAATAAAAAAAAAAAAAAAACCGCCCCCTCCGACAAAATGGCATTAATCCGCCACTGCATAGCATGATGTAATTTATTTATGAAAACTGGGGAATGTTTTACTTTCGGAAATCATATTGTACAAGTATATTAAGGTCAGTTGATCCAATCGTATATGAATACTTACTTTGATAGCAATTAATTTATTCGATGGCAGAGAGGGTCTGAAGAGAGAATGCACTCGTTCCTTGAGAACCCCAAGAGATACAGTCACGATCACATGATCAGCTTCATAAACGGATCCGTCAATACATCGAACAATAGCACCGGAATTTGCAATCGTTCCTGAACTATCCGATGTCTCATTTCCCCAATAAATTCTTGAAACCTCCTTATTTAGAAGGATCTTTTCCTTTATTAAATCTGCATTTGTTTTCTATAATATCATAAGAAAAATCTTTTAATATTTAATTTGTCGATAGTGATTTTGAAAATTTAGAGCGAATTTTGAAAAAATCGAAAAAAACTGAAAAAGTACGTCAGTAAAGTATTACTACTTTTTGGTCGATTTTGTTCAAAAGCTTCATCTGACGTGCCAGGAACTGACGTAACTGGAATATCAAATTTCAACCTCCAGGCTCTTTTCGTTCTTAAGATATTTTGTTCACAGACAGACAGACGATTTTGCGGTTGTCCATTAAACAGATTTTTTTAACTAAGATTATCTGGAGTTAATATATATATATATATAGATCTATATATATATTCTCCCCGAAATCCATTTTCATTATCATTATCATTACACATTGTTTTTATTTTATAATATAAAGCGCTAGCCACTCACTTCGGTTATGTTCCTGTTTACCACTCTCTCTCGCTAATTGGTTAGAGTGAGAGGAAGTGGAGCCAGTGGGAGAAATTTAAAACTTTAAGTCAGAGAGGGAAATTTAAAACTTTAAAATTTTGTAATTGCTCGGGGAGGTTGAATTTAATGAGTAATTACTAAAAAGAAATTTTAAATGCATTTAAATTTACCATAAGTAGTGGAAAGACAGAACTGTATCCGGCATTTTTCCAAATAACCTGTTGTGATCCGGGTGATTCTTGAAATTCATTGGGTCCAGGGGCAGCAGTTTCATACCAAGAAGGGGATGCGTCATTGCCATTTTCTGCCAATTCGAACCAATCAATGGCAGAGGAGACTTCCGGCAATAATAAATAGGACGAATGATTTTGATGTGCAGGATTTCTTCGATTAGAAACTCTAAAAAAAAAGTAATTAACAAATTAATACTAATTTTTTCAATGGTGAATTTCGCTTTTATGAATAAAAAATATCCAACTTACACATTAAATAGACCAATAATGCATTTATAATTTATACGTACTCAGAAATGAAGTAATCTCCTTTTGATCCAGAGGTTATTTTATTAGTGTCCATATATGAATAGACATCTACTAAAGCATCAATAATATTATTTATATATTCTTGATTAATATTCACTCCCGAGGAGTGTGCAAAAGTAAAATCTTTTAATTCAAAATTTTGGACTTCTAATACTCCCAGCGGAGCTGCCATCTCATAAACAACGTTATTTATTTGTCCATGAACCCATTGGGCTCCTAAATCAATTTTTTTATCATCTGAAAATAAATTATTTTTAATATAATTTAAATGAAAATAAAAAAAAAAATTATCATACTGTATACCAATAGTAATCGTATGAATTCGTCCTCCCATTCGGTTTTCAGCTTCTAAGATAATAAAATCAGTATATCCATTTTCAGCCAGTTTTGATGCTGCTGCTATTCCCGATGGTCCAGAACCAATGATTATTACTTTTCCTTCAATTGTCTACATTTAAAAAACATAACAAATGAGTTAAGTTAATTATAATTAAAAATAATCGGTGAATAATCCATTATTTTGCACAGCCCTAGTTATAATTATTATGCGTAACAAAAATAAGTAAAGACATTCTTAACTTAGAGTAGAATTTTGCTTAATTTGCCGAAATAAAATTTTCAGCCAAAACCGAATTTTGGCTTCAATTTTAGTTTCGCCCGAAACAGAAACTCGTTTTAAATTTTTTCTTAAAATTGCCTATACAAAAGTCATATTTTTTTTTTTTTTAGTAAATTTTCCCTCGTGACGTTTTCATTTTTCGCTCTTGCGAAAATCATTTGACTTTTTTTTTACTATACCAGTCTGATCCCATTTTTTCTAACATAGATTTCGGCTGGTTTTTGGCCGAAACCAAAACTTAAGACGGTTCCAAATTTTTTTATGTAAGAATTTTTGTATGCTTATTTATGGGAGAGCCAAACGTATCCTGACTCGGTAATCGAACCTAGGAAGTTAAACCACCCCCTCCTCTCCATTTGAAAATTAAAGAATTCAGTCTTAATAGAATTATTTAATTCATAATTAGAGAAGCAAATTTATTTAAATGCAATCAAAAAAAATATTGATTAATCAAAATTTAATATTATATAAAAATATTATCTTATTGAAAATATTTTGATATCTGGCAAACGATCTTGAATGAATGGTGATCATTTATTTTGTAACATTTCTGTCTTTAAAATTATATAATCCTCTGATTATCATCAAAAGGGGATAGAGGCTAAATGCCCTCCATTCATGAAAGATCTTAGTAAAAAGAGATCAAAAGAATTTTAGAAAATTGTCCCTTCTCTTTCCATGGGCGTAATTAGTGGGGTGCCAGGGTGGACGCCCCCAGAAGGCTCGTGCCCCCCCCACCCCCTCTCCCCAGAAAGCTCCCTGCCCTAAGAAAAATTGAGAAAATATGGGGCTTTCCAGGCCCCCGGAGGATAGCTGGTCCCATGCCCCCCCCCCAGCCAAATTCTCTAGTTACGCCCATGTCTCTTTCCAAATCTTTCTGAATCATATTATACTGTATATATATTTTTGTTAAATTCCCCTCTAAAAATAATAATTTGAGTTAGTGTGCATTCAATGTTTATATTTAATTATTATATCACAAAGACATACTACTCAGAAATACAATTAATTAATAAAAGTAAAATAATTACCTTAATGATTAAAAAAATAAACCAAAACAGAAGTGAGAACATCATTTTATATTATTAGGGTCTACTCTTCTCGATAATAGTTGGTGTTATTTCTTGATCTTATATATTTATTTATCTTGAGTCAAGGCCAAATCTATTAAACAAAAATCAGATCATTATATATTAATTTAAAATTTATATAATTGAACCTCCATTAAAAGATTAGTCAAATTTTTCGAAGTAAATGAACTTTTAGATATACAGTAGCCTAAAGGAATAAATAATAATCAGAATTTTATTTTATAAAAGTATAAAAATTGTAATAGGCGGATCTGGCTAGCCTTCATGAACTTGATTAAGTAAAGCAAGGCCAGTCATCGATGAATTTCAGATGGGTGGCTCTGAATAACAGGTAGGCCTACCTATTAGGCCAATTCTACACCAAAGTTTTTGACGCGTTTCTAAAGCCTCGTTTTCAAAAGCGCGATGCGAGTCAAACAGAACTAAGGAGTTTGTTTAAATGAGAGCTTCTACATGGGCGTTTTGATCGCGTTCGAGCCTTTCTATCGCCAGAGGCGTTATAAACGTGTCAAAAACGCTCGTGTAGAATGGACAAAACTTTCAAGCGTTAGAAACGCGTCAAAAACCCTTAACCGCTCCCGATATCTGTGATGATAAATACATGCTACAAAGCCTTAGTAAAAAATTAGAGATATATTACAACATAAAATAAAACACCTATTTAACTTTTAGAATATTTTTGAAAATAATCTAAGAGCAGGTTGTGAAAGGAATACCGTTTTTTTAAGTTATAAATAAATAAATAAATAAATTATTTATATTTATAAATATCATTAATCTTAATTGTTATTCGAATAAGTTAAGTAATTACCTTGAAAACAAAAGAATCTAAAATACAGATTTCATATTATCTAAATTAAGTATGATGGGACGATTCAATAAGGTTAATGAAGAAAAAAAAAGCGATTGCTTTTCAGAGAAAATTAATTTATTTAGTAAATATTTCTGATAGCTAATACCATCTTCAGTGCCGCAAATTATATAAATGTGGAGCGTGGTCGAAAAAATATGATTTAAAAAGCCATTCTATAATTGGTGTGGATATCTTTTCGATGAGCAAGTCACTGAGAAGAAATTATATCTAAATATTTTTCGAGATCTATATATTTGAATAAGATAATAGTATTCAAAATACCTCGATTCAGACTTAACTAGTCATAGATATATTTAACAAGACTGTGAGTGTTTTTTATTGACGAGGCCAAACATCCCATGGCCCCCGGGAATCGAACCCAGGATCTCCGCCTTTCCGGGGCATAGGCGTGCTATCCATTGCACCAGGCCACCGGACCCTCGACCTGCATTAATAAAATGGGATGTTTGGCCTCGTCAATAAAAAACACTCAGTCTTGTTAAAGAAATTATATTTTTATAGACGATCAAAGACATATAAAAATTTATATATAGACTATGTTATGCATGAAGGAACCAAGCGCCATCAACCTAATGTCCTAAATGGTTTTTTTTTTGACTCAGGGATGTCTAACCTTGTAAAACGTGGAGAATCATCAAAATTTCCAAGCCGGATTTTGTTTACGATTACAATACTTTCTCTTTATATACTATACGAGAAAGTAAAAAGTGCACAGAGTAATAATGTTGTGAAGTCTGTGTTCAAAACAAAGGCAGAAGGAAAGAATGACTGGACCCCAATTTATATATATAATACATAATAACTGTTATCGTATAAAGTCTTATATGCCCTAAGTTGCCGAAAAGACTGTGTGTATGTGTGTGTGAGTGGGAGTGTGAATGGGAAAAAAGTGTGAGTGTTTAAAAAAAAAAAGGCAGAAGGAAATGAGTTCGAGGATGAAATTTTATATTTAAGTTAGGTATTGTCTGTAGCCTATAACAATAGAAAAGGACAGACCTAAGCATTTTATTATAGAAAGATATACTATATTAATACTAAATTCATTATAAATAAATTTAATCAAAAGAGAAATAAATACAGTACTCATATTCAGTAGCGTAGCCAGGATTTCTGCTTGGGGGGGGGGGGGGCCCCAAAAGTTTTATGAACCCCCCTCCCCCCTTCTCCAAGAAACTTAAAGTGGAGAAATTTTTTTTAGATAATAAAATAATTATAAATAAAAAACAAATAAAAAAAAATTTTTTTTCTTGAAATAAAAAATAATTTTAATACAAAATTCGTAAATATTAGAGATTTTTCCAATTATTTATAAGTTTTTTGTTAGATTTTAGAATTTATGAGAGTTAATAAAATATTTATTTAAAAAAAAAATATATCATTAGGGAAAACAATAGGTATTTTTTTAGAGTGAGGTGGATAGCTGAGTAGATATTGTAGTAAGGAAGAAAGGTATTTTTTTGTTTTGGAGAAGGCTTTGGGGGGGGGGGCCCGGCCCCCTGGGCCCCCCCCTGAATACGCCACTGCTCATATTGCACTTAAGAATGGGTATCGATATATCATATATATATATTTATATATAACTGTTAAGAATAAAGAACTTATGAATCACTTCCAAAAATTTGAAGGAATAAAGTGGCTGTTGTATTTAAACAATAGATAGGGAAATAGATATCTATTGTTCACTTCCAAAAATAAAATCAGATATCTAGCTCGTTTGGGTGATTGATCAGCAGAAAGAAGCAACTAAGCTTGGTCATGATCAACGTTTCCATTCCTAAACGTCAAGTAGCAACTGCACCTAACTTCCGCTCGTAATGTTTGAATCTCCTTCCGGCATTCTACTGAAATATCATTATGTATATATCATTCATCATGAAAATAATACTCAGGTATTAGAGAATTAAAGATCCCAAATGAAAAGTATATGGTTATTTACCTTAACCCCAAATAAGGTAAAAGTCTTTCTGCCTCTCGCCATCCAGTTTCGATTGCTCCATGGACTGTTGAAAAATGATGTGGACTCGTTGCTTCTCCAGCGAATAATAATACCTTAAATTGAAATTTATAAATTAAAATATAAAATTGTTAGGTATCTAATTACTTCTAAGGTAAGGTAATAAGATTCTATGAATTGTTTAATAGGGAAGAGGGTGCAGCCAAATAATTGAGCCTCTATTAAGTAACGAACACTCTTTATTGGGACGTTTCGGCTGGGATCAACCCTGCCATCTTTAGCCTTCAAAGAGCATATTTAAATTTTATATATACAAATAGCGTTGTCATATATCAATAATACAAGTTATTCGCATTCTTTGTCCAATGTAATATTCCTTTAATACCATCAAGTGATAGCGTGAAGGTCAAGCTTATAATGAGCGTCAAGCTTATAAGCTTGACCTTCACGCTATCACTTGAAGGTATTAAAGGAATATTACATTCATTGGACAAAGAATGCGAATAACTTGTATTATTGATATATGACAACTCTATTTGTATATATAAAATTTAAATATGCTCTTTGAAGGCTAAAGATGGCAGGGTTGATCCCAGCCGAAACGTCCCAATAAAGAGTGTTCGTTACTTAATAGAGAGAGGCTCAATTATTTGGCTGCACCCTCTTCCCTATTAAACATATCAGCTACAGCCACGTTCCATTATTCAAGATTCTATGAAAACCAAAAGAAAAAGTCAAATTAATGAAAATATATTCAACTTACAGGTTTATTTTCACGTAAGATTGGTTCCGCTAGATTTGAGGCATCTATTTTTAATATGTTTGCTTCAACTGTTCTATAAGAATAAGAGCCTCGAAAATGTGGATTTTTATCCCAAGATGACCTAAAAAATAAAAACAAAATGGTATCATTAGCTTAAGGGGAGAGATATATAGCTGGACAACTATATATAGCTTTTGGAAGTTATATCTGAGTAGCATAGCTAAGTTTTAGGATGTAGAAGGACCATTTGATGCAACCAAGGTTTTAGACAGAGGGAGAGAAGGGGTTATTTAAGGGGGTCTGGTCTCTTTAAACTTCGACCATAAATACTTAATGAAAAAATTAAATTATTTTAAAAGATTGTTCCAACTCTAAAAAAAAGAATATTTATAAATATTAAAATTTTCCTAACAATTAATTGTCTTAATAGAGGTCGTGATTTGCGACCTAAACGTCGACGATTGATTAATTAAATAAGTCTTTTATTTAATTCCCTGGCTGCTTCGTCTCCTATATCCAATTTATAGTCTACAGCCACTTGTCATCGCTATTAAAATTTTTTCTTCTGAGGGTCCCCGGGACTCTTAATTGGTCATGAAGAAAAAATATTTAAAAATAATTTTTCCCCTCTTGTGTGCATATATTGGGATTTTAAAATTTAAACTAATTGACAAACAATTAATTCCTCGCTGCGCTGCAGCATCAACCCTAACTTCGCCCCTGTTTATAGAAATAAAGCATAGGGGTAAACGCTTCTCTTGACTTTAGGTGTCTTGTTTAAATATTTATTTAATCATGGATTTACCTTAAGATTTTTATTGGTTTTGTGATATTATATTGTTTTCCAAAGAAACGATTTAATAGATAATATGATCCTTCAAGTACTTCTTGATCTGAAGCCCATTCCATTTGTTTTGTTGAAGAACCAAGCGTCCAACCGCAAAGAACGTTAGGATGATTGTCTATTGGTAAAAAAGACATAAACCTCAGTCAACCAATGGCGACCAGGAATTGGCTGAAAATAAATATTATTACATTAGAATGGAATAAATAATCCCTTATATTTAATTAATATACACATTGGGATTTTGTAAAATGCTTAATGCGATTTTTCCCAAAAAGAATTTGAAAAAATTAAACCCATCAAGTTTTTTTTTTTTTTTAATTTTCCTATCTCACAACAGAGTTTAATTAACTGCAATTACAGAGAGAGTTTCCATAATAAATAAATTTGTCATTAAAAAAAATACCACCTCCTTTACCAAACAATATGTAAGCTTCATTCAAGGATCTATAGAAACCTTTTCCCTCTTCAATATGTATTATATATACAGTATATTGAAAAAGATTTTCTCAAAAACTTAAATAATTAATCTTAAAAATTACAGGTGATAGTACTGTATATATTTTTATTTAATATTTTTTCAACTTTTATTACTTACAGCGGGACTTTCTTTTGGTGGCATAAAATTACTCCGGTCCTCCTCACTCCATAGAAAGATAAATTCAAGCGTGTCATTAGGCCACCATGCTTGTTCGAATTGAACATAGATTTTATTCACTGGACCAAAACCTAGAGCCTAAAAAGAGAAATAAATTAAATTAATTTCATTGTAAACAAATCAAAATTAAATTGATATTTTTTATTTTACTTTCCGTACAAGTGTACAAGTGCAGCGCTTGTTTATGAACACTTACTTTGATAGCAATTAATTTATTCGATGGCAGAGTTGGCCTGAAGAGAGAATGCACTCGTTCTTTGAGAACCCCAAGAGATACAGTCACGATCACATGATCAGCTTCATAAACGGATCCGTCAATACATCGAACAATAGCACCGGAATTAGCCTCTAATCCTGAACCATCGGTTGTCTCATTCCCCCAGTAAATTCTAGAAACTTCCTTATTTAGAAGGATCTTCTCTTTTATTAGATCAGCATTCGTTTTCTGTAAAATTAATAAACAAATATGAAAAGTAATAGAAATGAAGTATCGCTGGGTTGCGAAAATTTCTGTAAAATAAATAGGTCTACCAGCTGATTTTGTGTCTCCCAATATTTTAAATGTAAATATTTCATCTGATTAAATACATAGATTAAAATTACCATTAAAATTGGAAAGACAGAACTGTATCCGGCATTTTTCCAAATTATAATTTGAGGTCCAGGTGCTTCTTCCCAATCATTAGGTCCAGGGGCGGCAGTTTCATACCAAGAAGGAGATGCGTCATTTGCATTTTCTGCCAATTCATACCAGTCAATAGCAGCGGGAATTTCAGGTAATAATAAATCAGACGAATAATTTTGATGAGTAGGATTTCTTCGATTAGAAACTCTAAAAAAGAAAAGATATCTCTTTTAGGCGAGAGGGAGTGATGAAGTCAAAAAAATACTTATGACCGGATTGTTACAAATAAAATTATAATTTTTTTAAATTAAAAATTTCAGATGGAGGCCGAGCTACTTATATATAATATACTAATACATACTCAGAAATTAAGTAATCTCCTTTCGATCCATAAGTTCTTTTATTAGAATTAATATATGTATCAACATTGTCTAAAGTATCAAAAATATTATTCATATATTCTTGATTGATATTTTGCCCCGATGAATGAGCATAAGTCGAATTTTCGGATTCATAATCTCTTTCTTCTAATAATCCGAGAGGAGCAGCCATTTCATAAACGACGTTATTTACTTGCCCATGCACCCATTCTGCTCCTAAATCAATTTTTTTTATCATCTGAAAATAAAGTTTTTTTTTTTTTAAATAACCGTAACTTAAATTTTTAAAAAATAAATTTTCATATACCAATAGTAATCGTATGAATTCGTCCTCCCATTCGATTTTCAGCTTCTAAGATAATAAAATCGGTATATCCATTTTCAGCCAGTTTTGATGCTGCTGCTATTCCAGCTGAGCCAGCACCAATTATTATTACTTTTCCATCAATTGTCTAAAGTGAAAAACAAAACAAGATTTAAGATTTAATATAAACCTTTAACGAATTCCTCTGTCGAATTAATTTTTTTCTTTAGAATATTTCATTTGGCCTTCATGGAGGGTAAAGGTAGGACCGCCGACCCCGCAGGGGATTAATGATGGCGAAGAAAGAAGAAGATTTCCCATTTGGCCTTCAGTTCACTGACGGCACCAAAGCGGGGCCAAATTTATGACGGAAAAGTTCAGAATTCAATTAGGATTTATAAAGAACTTGAACTACCTGTTATACACTATATCAGTGTTTTCAATCTTTTTGAATACGCGACCCCTTTACAGATTGAAAAATTCTGGCGCCATAGACCAAAGTTAGTAAATTAAAAGACTTTTAGATTTAGCTGCTGACGGCATGAGAATTTCATTCGCAATGTGCTGACTTGTTTTGGGTGAAAAAGAAAACAATACCCAGAGCTGGCAAGGAAGCTTTAAAATTATTAGTGCCATTCGCCACTTCCTACCTGAACGACGTTCTCTTCAATGGTTGACATTAAAACTAAAAAAAGAAATCGACTTCAGTTAGAAAAAGATTTGGTTATTAATATTTCAAAAATAGTACCACGAGTACCACGATTTGATAAATTTTTGAAAAATAATCAAGCTCATTCTTCTCACTGAAATTGTGTTTTTATTGTAGTGAAGAACTTTGCCTTTTTCCGTTTAAGCCGGCGACCCTCATAGGGTTGACCCCCACAGTTTGAAAAACACTGCACTATCAGTGGCGTAACGTATTTTAGATGCCCCCCGGCTCGAAATTTTTCAAATCTATATAAGGCTAAATTTTAAATTTTTGTTTAAAAAAAAGTGTGTCACATAAATAAAAGTAATACAAAAATGAATTATATTAATATTTAAGCATTTTTTTGATAAAGTTTTGGTCTTTGAGGGGGCCCGGGCCTCTCGGGGCTCAGGTGAACACGAAAAAAAATGATATATTATAAAAAGAAAAAAAGAATATATCATTTTTTCATGGACTTGAATGCCCCACCCGGCCAGCGGGCCCCCCAAGGCACGGGATCCCCGCGGGTTTGCGGGGGGGTGTACGTTACGCTATACCGTGCACTATATAATCTTCTATAAATCACTGTACTATTTTTATTTTGTAATCTTTTGTAAATTTATTCAGATTGCCTTGGTAATTACACTAGAATGCTAAATCTAAGTAGAAAAGAAGTTTTATGCAATAAAGAGCAAGACAAATTTTTTTTGAAAAAATTCCCTGTTTTAAAATAAAGAATATTATCGAAACCCTCTATCACGCTGATTTAGGCAAGGATTTAGGAAGGAAAAACAAAACAAAAAGTTCCAGTGGTTTCATTTGAAAAAAAAAAAATATTTTTTGTTTTTTCCGCCTATATCCTTGCAGAAAAATCAGCGTGATGACGGATTATATATCTCGATATCACTCATTAATTTTCAAAGAATTATTATTTATTATATTTTTAAATAAAAACCTTGTTGTTAAACGAGTGTGGTTAAAAAAATTACACCCTTTTGTTAGAATTTCCCTCCCCCCTCCTCACATTGTTCTT
>JAKCPI010029881.1:0-19714 GCA_023213315.1 Euborellia annulipes | reverse complement strand
GGTATGATCCAATACAATTAAATAACCATATATGGTTGTATTTTTTTTATTAAACCATTTTAGTTGAAAATTTTTTTATTTCTCGTTCGTTATTAAAATATATCATATAAAATTATAATCCATTTTGGACTATACCTTTTTACTTACAAGTTAAATTAATCTCTTAAATTACAACACAATTACATCATTAGCAAATGCTTAAAGGCTAAACAGCTACAAAATATAGAAGAGCAAAAAATTTACTTTTAAATAAACCAGAACTAAACTTTGTGCATAATTAAGACCAATTAAATAAAGCTATTATGTCTAGCCTAAAAAAAAAAGTTGGAATGAGAAATAGAAGCCGATTGCAAAGCTGTCGGTTTTGCCCTGAGGGTAGTTAACTCCCACCCTCACCAATTCAGCGTTTTTGTGAACCACCCCCCCCCCTGAGTATTTTCTTTCGGTCTTATTACCTCAAGTTTTATCTCCCGTCCAGTCCCTCAACCCCAAACCCCCTCTTGGCAACAATCTTGAAGATTCCGAAATTGCCCGGTCTCCTCGTCTGGTACCCCCCCCCCCACCTCCTTATTTCTCCCCCACACAAGCCTGTGCCCCAAACGATCAAGATTTTACCAAAAGTTCGTGGAAGCAACTTTTTTTTTTTTTTTTATTTTATTTTATTTTATTTTTTTCCCTCTCTTTCGTTCTTCTTCTTCTTCTTCTCACGAGAAATCAGCAGTAACTTGTCTCGCCAATTAAACTGGCAATTTTTTTTAGTTCGTCTTTTCCTTTGGGCCATAGAGCAATTTGAACTCGGTGAGATGGTGCGGGTGTGGGTGGGTGGAGATGCTTTCTAGGTCTTCTGCCCAATCAGTGATGGCCGCACACTCATCACCCTTGGGTCCCTATATGAGAAGGACTGTTCTGTTCAAAACGACCCTTCCTCTTAGAAACAATAAGGCTCTAAGTAATTGTAGCCGAATACTTTTCACTTATTGCTCTATTTTTCTTATTTATTAAAAATCTTTCTTTATTATATTATTTTTTTTCCAGGGCGTTTTTTTTATTTTAAAGACTAATTTAATTAGAAAAATTTTTTTTATTTCAAACAAAACTTTTATATCTATTATTAATTAAAAGAATTTTAGTGTGACAGTTCATAACACCTTTCTTTTACTTGTTTAAACCATAGCGGTAAGGATAATACAAATGAAATTTTAATCATAATTTTTAAAACAAAATCAACTTAGTATTCCTTGGTTGATTTTGAATCTCACCTAACTAATTCGTACATTTCTTTATCTTGAAATGTTTTCGCACACTCTGACAGACATAGCTGGTACAAATTATTTTGTTATTTCCATTTTTCCAGGCTCTGAAAAAGTATATTTTCATTAAAATCCCGGCATTTATTTATTTTTGATATTATACACATATTAAAATATATGAAAGTTCACCAAAGATTTTAAATTTAAGCTTTTAAAGATTTGATATAGAAGTTTTGAAATTTTTAAAAATATGGCAATATCCCAATACGAAATCCTTCTGAGGCAGGGGGCGTATATAGAATTTTTCGGGGGGGGGGGGGGGGCGAACTCTTTTATTTTTAAGAACATTTTCGTTTTTAATCTAAATTTTTACGTTTTCACCCGCCTTATATACGCCCCTGCTCTGAGGCCTAAAGCGAAGGGTTGATTAAAACGTTATTTCCAGTTATTTAATTTGAGGGATTCTTGTATACCTATATAAGAAAAAGAAAAAATTGCTGTTTTTTTTTTACAGATCATTTGAAAATGGAAATTTTAATGCGAATACAACTCTAAACAAACATTTGACCTATGTTCTACATAACTAAAATTGAATCTTCTTGCAAGAATATCACATCACACATTCTGGGAAGATCGCAAGTGATATGGTCTGGACCCTCAAGAAATAATCTGGATAAGGATTGCTTTTGAATAGAGAGCGCCTTCAAAACAAGACGTAGGCAACCGTTACACCACCTCTGCGCGAAGATTGGTTGCTGAGCAGGCGATTGGGTTTCAAGTCCTGTAGATCCAATGTGTAAGTATTAATAGAGTATAAATATAAGTATAAATACTAGGTAAAGTTATTCTAATGAGTGTTTATCATAAAATTATTGGTTTCCTAAAAAGGAGCATATTTTTATCTAAAATATTGACTTTTATTTAAAGACTATGAGTTCAATTTTCAAAAATACACATTTAGTAACCTTTTTTTCATATTTATATCCCTTTTTATTCTCATATAGATTTTCCTCTTCTCTCAAATTTGTGATTGTTTGTATTTTCCTTAAAGATATCTTTATTTTTTTTTTATATTAGCAACATACCTTTCAGTTTACTGCCAAAACCCTTTACGATTTTATGAATTTTTATTCAGATATTATTTTATTTCCGGTCGAATATTGGCCAGTCTGATCTGAATATCAATCCTTGTGCACTCTTTGTGAATTCTATTATTTATCTGTAGTGTGTTGGTGGTTATGAATACCAAAAGGCAACCGCAGTTGTTGAATAGCAGATTCTAAGAGCTCCCTTGTTATTGGGTTCTTATTTCGATATATAGAATAAGGAAGAAAAAAAAAAAAGAAGAAAATAAAGTTATTATCTTGTAAGATAAAACTAAGTTAATTTTAATAAATCTTAAATTAAAAAATCTGGTGTGATGGACGCACAGTACAAAACTTTATCTTACCTTCAGTAAGAGAAAGTTGTGTTCTGTGCTTGTCCCACCAGATTTTTTGTGTCGACTATATATTTAGGTTCCGAAGTACGGTACATTTGAATTCAAGATGTAAAATTGCCCTCGGGCTTGGTGTAGTTGGTAGTTCGCCTGTATACCAAAGGTCAAGGGTTCGGATCTCAGACAGTCCGATGATTCTATTTAAGCCATTTGGATACCAAATTATTTTTTCCTTTCATTAGGAGCGTTTTCCATATGCAATTTAAATAATTAATATTTTTTTGTAGGTAATTTTGTTGATTAAACATTGGCATTATCGAAATTCGTTTACTCTCTGTAGAGAGGTCAGTTTCCCTATTTTCTCTGGGCTGTAATTTGATAAATCTGTATTTATAATCTTTCAAATAGAACCAATCAGTTTACCAGTGGAGAATCTGCTTCAGAAAAACATACGAAAGAAACAGTACGTACCCTGAAAAAATTTTCGGTGCTTGGGGGAGGGTCATTTTGGATGAAGGGAATCTAATCAATATTTACAATTAAATATTTTCTTTTTGAATTTATCATAATAAATAACCATTTCATTAATTTTATTAAATCAAATAATTAATTTTTTTCCAAATTCATTTTAATCAATTTTCGTTTCTTTGCTGATTTGGTTTTTATTATTATTATTTTTTATTATATTTATCTTAAATTGAAAAAAATAAAAAAACCATACTAAGCAATCTTTTTGTTATGGCTTTATAGAGAATCCCAAGATTAATCTAGTGGTTCGATTCTCACAAATTTATTTTTAAGGGAGGAGGGATATATTGATACAAGGGAGGGTTTGTTTCCAGAAAAAAAAAAAAATTAATGAATAAAAAAATGTTTCATTAGAGTGGAAAGAAAAATATTATATTAATACATAAAAAGAGGAAATTTATGCCTTTTAGATAGAAAATAATTATTGAAATGATAAATAGCCCTTGACCTATGGCTCTGTGGTAGAGCATTGGCTTCTGATACCAAAGCCCCCCCCCCCCCCCCAAATTCAAGGGTTTGGCATCCGTCTCATGCGACAAAAATTTATTTCAATTGGATTGGCTACCAATCAAATTAAAATAAATAGAGACGGGGAGAATGGCCTTAGATGCCAAAAAAGACCTGAATATATATGGGTGAAGTTATTAAATTTAAATAATCTTATAATTAATAAAAAAAATTTCAAACACAAAGAGTAATTCTTAATAACTTTTTTTTTAAGGGACTGAAATGAAGAATATCATCACATAAGCTACTACCGAAGAAATCAAGGAGCAATTCCATTACATATACGGAATATACAGTATAAAAGACACAGAATGAAAAGAAACAGCTAAAATAAACGGAACTAGGAAAGAAAATAATTAAAAAAGGTATGAAGTCAATGGCTGTTTTTCATAAACAGGAGAAGGAGCAGGTGCAGCCAATATTAAAAGCCTCCGATTTATTAAAATTCGGCTGAATTTTATTTACCAGTATGATAGACTGATTTTGATTAAAAGCTTAATATTTAGATGATGGCTGAACTATTAGCAGATATGAGTAGGATGGCAGCCAGAAAAGAAATCAGACAAAAATTCAATCAATTTTTATCTAATTTTATTACAATTGCCGACGTTTCGGACGCAAATCGCGTCCTTCATCAGGACAATCGATGGTTAATGAAATACTGATGGACGTATTTTTTTAATTAACAATATGAAAACACAATCTATGGGTGTGAGATGCATCGTTTTGTACTGTATATATTTGCTGTTATTCATTGACGCCTTTCGCATTAAATGTTTAACAAATATATACAGTACAAAACTTTGCACCTCACACCCGTAGATTGTGTTTTCATATTGTTAATTAAAAAATACGTCCATCAGTATTTCATTAACCATCGATTGTCCTGAGGAAGGACGCGATTTGCGTCCGAAACGTCGGCAATTGTAATAAAATTAGATAAAAATTGATTGAATTTTTGTCTGATTTCTTGCCATCCTACTCATATCTGTTAAAAGCTTATTTTCACGCCCTAGGGAGGTGCCTAACTTAAATTTTAACTTCTCTGGTCTTTTCATTCTTGAAATATTTTATTCACAGATTCACCCATACACGGAGACAGGCAGACCATGTCGCGAAAACCACTTTTTTGATTCAGGGGACCTCAAAACGTGTATATCCACCAAAATCTCGACATCGAATTTTTGACAAAAAATCCAATACTTTCTCTCTTTATTAACATATTTAGAGGTAAAAGAAAGAAAAAACAGTTTGGAAAAATTAAAAAATAATTTAAAACAGAGAAAGCGAGATTCTACTATAAATTTCGTTATTATAGGTGGTTACTCGTCAAAAATAAGATAATTTTAAAGAAATTTCTGAGCTTTTTTAATCCCAGAGAGATAGAGAGAAAGAAAGATGTATAATGTACCCTCGCCCTATGAAATTGTCCCCAGTCCTAACTATAGTGTTTTTATTTTATCTTTAAATTTTGTAATTTAAAAATCAAAAATCACAAATTTCCTTTAAGCCTGAACGCACACCAATAGAGCAACAACCTTTTCGTACAAAATGTTTTTACCTAAAACTGTTTTTTCAATGCTTTTCTATGGTTCAACGCACACCGAGGAGACAAAACACAATTGAACATGATTCGACATAATTGAACAAAACGTTTTGCTCTTGGACAAAACATTTTGTTCGAAAACGTTTTTACACAATCGGTGTGCATTGACATTGAACAAAATGTTTTGCCATTGAGCGTTTTGCTCGATCGGTTTGTGTTGGCATTGAGCAAAACGTTTTTACACAATCGGTGTGCGTTGGCATTGAGCAAAACGTTTTGTCCCAAAAGGTTTTTGCTCAATTGGTGTGCTTTTAGCCTAAAACAAACGACGATAAAATAAACAAAATTCAATTCATTAAATAACAATTTGATCCCCTGACAATCTTAATATTTTTTTAAACTTCTGTGGTCAAATGAACATTCTAATAAGACTGTGTTTTTTGTTGATAGGCCAATGGTCCAGTGGCTTGGTCCAATGGATAGCATGATGGCCCGGAAAGGCTGGTGATCCTGGGTTCGACTCCCGAGGGCCATGGGCCGCTTGGTCAACCGACAAAAAACATACAGTCTTGTTAAATATATCTATAACTAGATAAAGTCCGAATCAAGGTATATTGAATACTTATCGGCTCTTATTCAAATATACTATATTTCGAAAAATATTTAACAAATGACCTTCATTCATATTTTAATACTTAAATTAATTGGGAGCAAATAAAATTTATATAAACTTCTCTTCAGAATGGAGACAAACCCACCAGAAAAATAAATTATAATTTTTTTTCATAAACTTTCTAAGAGTTATTTTCAAGAGGCTTCCGGAATAGAGACTTTCATGAGATGCAGTGATCCAAATGCACTCTTCTTACGTTAGGACCGATATCCATCCCTCCACCTTTCATGCCCTATTCATTTGTTGTCTCTAATGTATAAAAGGGAAAAAGTTTCTAGTCGCCTTTTCTTTCACTCTCTCTTTTCTCCTCCCTACCAATTCCAAAAGGAAAGGAAGACTTAGATAAATCTCAACGGGTCGTTAGAAGAATGAATCTCGAAACCAATTGCTTGAACATTCTATATCGCTAATAAGGAGTTAGACATATGAGAATCATTGATCATTGCAAGAAATAATCTTCTAAAATAAGCCTCATTGACTTTAGGGAATATTGAGGAATAAATGTTTAGTTTATTGCGTAATATCAAAAGACCTAATACATACATAAGCAATGCTTATCAATGGCAGTCAACAAAAAATATAAACTAAAAAATACTTTCTCTCTATATATACAGTATATACATCAGGGGCGTATATAAGAGGGGAGGCGAGGGTCCCGAAATTTTTTAAATCTATATGTCAACTAGTCGCAGAGCCCGCCTTCGGCCCCCCTTGCTAGCCTCAGACAGACAAGTTTATTGCCAATTTGGGATATTTCTTGTTGCAATGCAAGTGTTAAGATGTTAAGGAAGGATCTTGAGTTCAAGCGGGAATACCGACTGGGCTCAGCAAAGGCTCTATTTATGACTGTTTAGGTCAGTCATATCTTTCTCTCTTTTTTTCCAACTGCTCTTCCCACAGCCCTATTCGTATACCTGGAAAGCTGGCTCTCAGAGCACAAAGGACGGTCTAAAATTTTCAAGCCAACTTGTAGATATGAGTTTCTATATTGAAGAAATTTGATTATAATTAATTTTCCAAAATATTTAAGAGATTCAAAATATTACTACGTTACTCCCTGGTCCATGTACTTACTATATGTGTACTTAATTAAAATGCGTCGCATAAATAAAAGTAATAAAAAAAAGAAATATATTAATGTATAAGCATTTCTTTAATAAAAATTTAGTAAGGCTTGGGCCACCCGGGATTCTGGTATAGGATATTTAAAAATGAATTCGCCCTCCCCCCCCAAAAAAAAAAAAAAAATTCTACATAAGCCCCTGATATACATACTGTATATAGGTAAGAGAAAGTAAAATATTATTTTTACTTTCTCTTACCTATATGTATATGTTAATATACACATATACATGTATATAGAGAGAGAAATTATTGGATTCATGTCAAAAATTCGATGTCGAGATTTTGATGAATATACACGTTATGAGCCCCCTGAATCCAAAAAAAGTGCTTTTTGCAACATGGTCTGTCTGTCTCTGTGTCTGTGTTCAATTTAAAGCATGAAGAAATTGAGCTAGGAGGTTGAATTTTTATATTTAAGTTAGGTACTCCCTGAGGCGTGAAAATAAGCTTTTTATCAAAATCAACCAAAAAGTACTAGTACTTTACTGATGTATTTTTTCAGTTTTTTTTTTTTTTGATTTTCTCAAAATTCGCTCCAACGATTTTGATCAAAATTCAAAAATAAATTATTATTTAGATGCTCTTTAAAATGTATATTCTCATTTACCATTGAAATCAGAAGATTTCTTTACTCTTGTACTTCATAGAAAGATAGGAAAAATGGTTGCCATGGTAACAAAATTTAAATATTCTTCCCTGTTTATAAATTTTACATCTTGAATTCAAATGTACCGTACTGTCGGAAACTAAATATATCTCGACACAAAAAAATCTGATGTGACATGCACAGAACACAACTTTCGATTACTGAAGGTAAGAGAAAGTTATGTGCTGTGCGACCAGTCACACCAGATTTTTTATTATATTTTTAAGTTTAAAGTTTTTTATTGAAATTTATTTATTTATTTTTATATCAACTTGCATGTTTTATCTCTTTATATAAAATTTTGATTATTGATAAAATAAATTAATTATGCTAATTTCTTTTTTTTTTATAATAGATGGTTTTATATTGGTCGAATTGAAGAAAAAGCAAATCACTCTATGATATGAGAAATTTTTCATCTTTATAAAAAACTATTCAATTCTTCAATGAGAATCCAAATACTCCAACTTACTAGATGTCAAATTTCTACACTACAATGAAAATGTAGCTTCAAATTGGCAGGTAATAAGAAAATCTAAAAAAGCTTTCTGAATAGTGAAAACAAGCCACTAACAAAGTAAAAACATAAACAATATAAGCCTCAGTGGCGTTATTTGGTGTGAGAGGGGGGGGGCAGTGATGCATTTGTTACCCCCCCCCCCCCAAGAGATCTGATCTTTTTAAATTTTATATCGTCCTTATCATACTATAAATGCCAGAGACAGAGGAATTTGAGTCAGTGAGGGAAATTTAAAACTTTAAGCCAAAGAAGGAAATTTAAAACTTTAAAATTTTACAATTGCTCGCCTGGAGGCGAGCTTTCCCACTTGTTTCTAAATTTATCTACAGGTATATAAGTTGTAAAAAATTAATTTAATTAAATACTTTTTGAGCACATTTGAAATTATGGAATAATGTCTGTGTATTAGAATGTGTTTGACATCCAAAAACTTAAAATTTTGTAAAATACTATAGAAAAGAGAATATTAAATCTTAACTTCATTTAGACAATTAATTATTCTCCAACTCTTACATAAATAAATAAATAAAATGGTTAATTTTTTTGTAATTTTCAAACTTATGTTAAATATTCATTATTTATCTACAAATATGAGAGATTTCTTTTTTAAATAATTTTCCTAAACAAGATTCTTATTTCCTGTGGGATATGTACAAGGGCAGATAGATAATCCCAGCCTTTTAAATAAATGAATAGAAGATAAAATGAATATTCAATTTGAAACACATTTATTCATAATTGATGATAAATGTCCGTTAGATCAAGCACAAATGCATTTTAAAACACAAGGCAATGAGAAATATAGAGAATAATTAATGAGTCTGACTAATAGTTAACTCTCTCTAACCATCTATACTTTGGTGACTTGAAAATTAGTCTTTTATCATAATCAAATCATATATGCAACTTAGTTTTTTAATATATAGACTATATATACAGGGCCAGATTTGCCACTAGGCAAAGTAGGTGGCAAATTTTCAAATCCGGCACTGAATATATAATTTATTATATTATTATTGTTTATTCTTTGGTTTGTTTATATCTAGCTGTATGCCAAGTCTATTCTCAAAGCAAATTTTAACATCTGATATCAGCGATTTTGATTAAAATTAATAAATCACTTATTTTTAAGATACTATTTAATTTGTTTATCTTCATTTTCACCCCAAAATTGTATAAAACCCAATTTACTCTTGTACAGTAATTTTCAATATTAACCGCCATCCCTAGAGAATAGAGCCGTGAAGTTAGGCAACCAGAGTGCTTAGAAAATAAATAAACTTTTTTTAATATTGCTATTTTTTGAGACAACAATTACTCCAGCTAAGGTTGAACGCACACCGAACAAGCAAAACGTTTTTGCCTAAAACATCGAAAAGACAAAACACAATCGGCGGATATGATTCGACTTCATCGAAAAAAATGTTTTTTTCCGAAAACAATTTTGCTCGTTCCGTGTGCGTTGGCATCGAGCAAAACGTTTTGTTCTTGGGCAAAACATTTTGATCGAAAATGTTTTTGCTAGCTCGGTGTGCGTTCAGTCTAAGCGCTCTGGTTGTCTAACTTCACGGCTCAATTCTCTAGAGGTGGTAGTTAATATTGAATCTGACTGTACGTCTTAATAAAGTTAGGAGTAATGTTTGTCAAAATATAATTTTTCTTTGACTGATGATGGTCCCTTTGTTTGACCGTATGTCTATCGCTCCCAAGTTATTTATAAATGATACTTTAATGACTTTTCTTTGTTATGAAATCTGTTAAGTTTTTAGAGTCGTACTAATAATATTGATAAAATACTGTATATATATGTAATTAAATTTTTTGATTTACAATACTTTTGTGTATTTAGACTATCAACATTTTCCTTTTTTACATTCTTTTTTCCCTTTTAACAGGAATCTTGCACAGGGATGAAATTGTCTTCACAGGCATCTCTATAATCACTTGTATTCCTTACACATTAAGACGATTCAAGATAGAAATGCATTTATTTCCCTGGTGAGTTAAATAATAACATACTATTATATGTACAGTGAGGGTCAATATTAAGTCCCACCCATGGGTTTTTTACTTGTGATTATTTCATTGTTTTTATAAAAGAAAATGAAAATCTTTATTGGAAATTTTTGAACAATGAAAGTTTCCATTAAAAAATATATAATATTTTTTTTAAAAACAATGAAATAATCACATGTAGAAAACGCATGGGTGGGACTTAATATTGTCCCTCACTGTACAGTGGCGTAACCAGGATTTACTCTGCTGGGATGGTTGTAAAATTTTAAAAAATATTTTTTAGGGGACTCGTTAGGACTCGAGGGTTTTTATGCCTTTAATTAGAAGGCTTTTCCCCTCTATATAAAAAAAAAAAGCTATGTCACAATCTGGAAGGCCATGATCTCCCCCCCCTCCCTGGACGATAATGTTCTTCCCCCCTCTAGATTTGATCCTGGGTACGCCCTTGGCCTGACATGAATCTTTTGAACAAAATCGACCAAAGAGTACTAGTTAGTCATACCAGGTTTTTATTATAAATTTCCCCCTGAAATACTCCTTTGGTTATCACGTTTAATTACTTTTTTTTTAGGAACCGACCGAATATTCGGTTTCGGTTTTTCCAAAAATCATGGTTTCGGCCGTAGTTTCGGTTTCGGCCAAAAAGTAGCCGAAACCTGAGTCTGAAAAGATGGGATGAGACTCGCATGCAAAAAAAAAGGTCAAATAATTTGCACTTGGGGGAGAAAAAAATTTAGTCTCCCTAAAAAAAAGTTAAAATGATTTTCACAGAAGGGAAAAAAAATTTCAAAAAAAAAAAAAAAAAAAATTTATAGGAAATACAAGTTTCGGTTTCGATTACGGTTTCGGCCGAAACTAAGGTTGAGGCCGAATATTCGGTTTCGGTTTAGGCTGAAAATCTTGTTTCGGTCGGACCCTACTTTTTTAAACCATGCTGAATGCATACAGATGCGTATGTGTGTGAGAGTGGCTATGTGTGGGTGGCGATGACAGCGCTCTCTAGACAGCGGCGACTTGAACAATTCGCGCCGGTACGATCCCGCTTTTTTGTTTGTCCCTCGGTTCCGTATTCTTTTTAACTTTTCGTTATTATTTAAATAGTATTTATTTATTTGTGTTATTCATTCAGTTATATAATAATTTGTTATAGTTTTATTTTTATGTGTGTGTTGTGAATTCAAAGTGATTTTCCTGTCCTGGGCCTGTCTGACTGCCACTCCAACTTATAAAGGTAGAATTTATTTAATTCCTTGAAAAATATTTAATTATTTTCACTTGTTTTTACGTATATAATAAATATAATAATCAGCTTTTAATGTTAAAAGTGATTAAAAAAATGACAAGTGAGGTTAGTAACCCATTAAAAAGATTATTTTTTTTTTTAATATTTATTCTAAAAATCGGTTCGTTATCAAACATTAATAAATCTATTACATTATCATTTAAATAATAATGCATAAGTGCTCAAACTCGGTTTATTTAAACAGATTTGCAAGTGATTTTGTGTGTCGTTTTTTCATCTGCTAAAATCTAAGTGTATTTGAATCAGCATCAAATCGAGGGTTTTTCTGTTAATTTTTGATTAGGTATCTATTCTAGTTAGTAAATAATTAAGATAAAATCTCTTAGGAAATTGTTTTATTTCTATTTTGCTAGGCACATGGCTTGCTATTATAATCTCTTTATGATTCGATTTTATAGATATACTCGTCAAATTTAGTTGGTCGATCTATTCTATTAATATTACTGGAATCATCAAATAATTAAGAACTTGCAATCACTTAACATTCCATTTATTGAATGAAAACTAGTTTATTTTTATATTTTTCTTTCATTTATTAAAGTATTTAACCATCTATCTTTCTACTAAAGTTAGAGCAATATTTATTTACTTTTTTTTTATTTATTATCTATTTTAAATATTAGACTATTATTTTCAAGAACACATCAACTATCTTTGCTTTTTTACATCTGATTATTTCACTGTTTAAAACAAAACGTTTTGTCCAAGAGCAAAACCCAATGCCAACGCACACCGATTAGGGAAAATGTTTTGCCATTCGCAAAATGTTTTGCCATTGGACAAAATGTTTTGTCATTGGACAAAATGTTTTGTCATTGAGCGTTTTTGCTTAATCGGTGTGCGTTGGCATTTTTTGCTCAATGGCCAAACTTTTTGTCCAATGCCAACGCAGACCGATTGAGCAAAACACTCAATGACAAAACATTTTGTTCAATGATGTCGAATCATGCTCAATTGTGTTTTGCCTCCTCGGTGTGCATTGACCGATAGAAAAGCATTGAAAAAACAGTTTTAGGCACGATTAATCATTTGGTAATCGATTACCTGCATCGATTTTGACCTTTCGGATAATGATTAATTATGCTATTTGGCTATAGACGATCTCTGCGTACGTTGTTGATAAAACTCGGCTCAAATGGAAATCTGAGGTTTCTATGAGGGGAGAACTTTGTTTTAAATAATTGCAATCATAAACATAACTAATGTTATTTAAAAAAAATACTAATCTTATCCTTTATCCAGGGTTATAGCTTTATACATTTTTTTCTACAAATAAAAGGAGTGATCATTTTTTTTTACTTTTGATAAACTATTGCCGATCAAATTGAATATGACATTTTCTGGAGATAGAATTCGACAGAGGCGGTTTTTTTTTCGATTGTTTCCTATAAACCCAAAAGGACAGGACAGACTGTGTCGATAAAGAGAGAGTTTGGGGGGGGATTCGCCTCAGGGCCGTTAATATTGCCCATGTGTCGTCTTGGTCCTCATCGGAGTTTTCCTATCTTTGTTTCCTCTCGCTCTCTCGGGGTAATTGTGTCTTTTCTTCCCTTGAACCCCTTTCGTTTTTGAGGGGGTGATTAAGGCCTCGCGCTTCGCTGATTGCTTCCACCAACAGCTGGCATCCGGCTAAGTCTCTCATCCCCTAAACAACCTCCATCCCCCAAAAACGAGACCGAAAATCCTTTATACGGGTCGACAAGGACCACCATCTTATTTCAACAATTAATGGCTTCTATCTAGGTGTCACTTCATGATATTTATAGAAAATCTTTAAAATAAAGAATTTTATTGAGATCAATGTGAGTTAGCGAGATCAATCTAGAACAGAACAAAATTTATAATTATTATCTGAATAGTATTTCTTATTTTAATTTTGTTTATTATTCTTATCCTAACAATATTTTTAAATCAAATAAAATCTCAAAATTTTTTTTTTATATGACTTGAAAGCAGACAGATTAAGATAGATCTATCTATTTATAATTCAATCCAGGGGCGTAAATAACACCCCCGCAATGCGGGGGGGGGGCAGAGAACCCGGGCGCATATAAAATCATATCTTCTATATATATAATTCGCTAATGTCCGTCTGTCTGTCTGTCTGTCACTCTCTATTTAGGCAACTTCCCGTTGGAATTATGAAATGAAATTTTATATGCATAATGAGGACCTTCTCGGGATTACAGGAAAATTATTTTCATTCCGAAATTCCTATAACTTTTTCAGTTATTAATTTTTAAAGTTACGATTTCTCCCATAGGAAATTTATAGAGAAATATTTATGTATTCTTTTCATTTGTGTATTCCATGAATGTAAACAAATCCTCAAACAGGCACTGAATTGAAATGGAATAATAATATTCTTTTCATAATTGCCGCAGGCGGGCCCGAATCAGCTAGAGGGGGATCCATGGGTAGGTTCTAAGTAGTTCTAAGTTCTTACAATATTTGTAGGGGGGTTTGTTTATATATGACTACCTATGACAAGGGGGGAGGGCGGGTGACTAGAATATCGTCAAAAAAGGCGTGAGAAAATATGAGGACGACCTCTAGTATAGGTATAGTGAGAAAGTATTGCGATCAATCGATATTTTTTGGGTCTTTTCACCCCTCTGCTATCTAAATAAAAAAATATTGTATACTACATATTTTTTCACGTACCATTTGATACGTATTTTCATGGAGCACATTGAGAGAACCACTAGCAAGACTTTTTGACAGGCGGCTAGTCAGATAAAAAGACTAGATGTTATTGTAATTAGAATTTGTCAAGTACAAGTTTTTTATTTATAACTTTTAAAAATATTTTTTAATAACTTCTTTGTTGAAAGCCAAATAGTCTTATACATTAACTGATTGAGATATCACTTTATTTATAATATAAACTCATTTGGGTAGCCTATATATCTATCGCCTTTAAATACCCCTGTGACCCTTCTAAGAAAATAAAGCCCCTGGGTGTACTTCATCCAATTCAAATAAAAATTTCTCTTAATAAATAATTTACCCCATTTCTAAAGCAATTACCTAATTAAAATTAATCTACTAATTATCTTTTAAATGAATCAATAAAAACTTTTTTGTCATTTTTTTTTTAATGAATTTAATACTTGAAAAGAAGTTTTTATAAAAGATTTGTTAAATTTTCTCTCTATGTTTATAATATCATTATGACATCTGTTAATTTAATTAATTCACATTTACAAATGATGACGTCTTCATCTCTCTCTCTCTTCGTTTTTTCCCCACCTTTTAGACTAAGTATTCTATTAAAGTTTTAATTAATTTCTTGATTATTAATTGTTTGACATGAAACAATTTAGACTGGAAACCGTCCATAAAATTGCATTTCAAAAAGTAATTTCTTCGTCTCTCGTAGTTGAAACTCACAGGGAAGAAGAGAGGTTAAAAAGGGCGAGGAAGGAATATCTTAGTTATATCTTTGTATTATATATATATATCTAAAAATGCTGCTTAATTCGACTAATGGCTTCATTTGCCGGTTGCTTAGCCCCGTCGCGCCAATCTTGCCATTAAACACGGCCTGATGCCAAGCAAACAAGTTGGATCATTTCATTCTTAAGAACGGAAACAGATGGGAGGAGTTTAGGAGACTTATAAAAACGATACAAATTCCAGAAAACAAAAAAAAAAAAAACTTAATAGATTAAACTATAATCTGGCGGTCCGCTTAACTGGAGTTGTTAAATTGCTTCCTTAAAACTTCTAAAAATAATATGCTTTTAATGTTATTAAAAAAAAAAAAAAATTCTATACTAAAACTGACCACAAGTGTTACTTTCATTTTTTTTTAATAATATAAAATAATTTAGCCTATTTTTATTAGCGCATTTTCTCTCCTAAAAACTGTTTTCCATAATCAAGAACTAGTCGAAGATATCAGCCAAATTTTTTTTTAAAATATTTTATTGGGCCGACGTTTCGGTCTTGATAGAGGCCATCTTCAGGGCCCAATAAGTGCCATAAAAGTACACATAGCTGCCTAATGCAAAATATATATACTTTTTTGAAACTTATTGAGCCCTCTCTCTATTGAGACCGAAACGTCGGCCCAATAATATATTTAAAGAAAAAATTTAGGCTGGCAGTCTCTGCTTATGTAACCCTTCCTTGATACAACTCAGGGAGCGTACAAGGATTACGTAACGCAATTTTTGAAGATTTTTGACACTCCCTCCCCCCATGTAACACGCCATAACATTTTTCTGGACCCCCCCTGACGTTACGTAACGCTCAAGTGGCCATTTTTATCTAAAAGTCACATTTATGTTGCGCAAAATATCGGAAGGTCGCTAAAATACCAATTACGTAACGCGTTGTTCAACCCCTCCCCCCTTGTAACGCATGGTACCGTTTTACGAGACCCCCCTCCCCCAAATTGCGTTACGTAATACTTGTACGCTCCCTCAACATGATGAAAAAATATGCTTTTGTTTATTTCTACAAAAAAATTTGAACTTTGCAACTCAAAATGGAACAAAAATTGAGGCAATTGTTCGCCTCGACTCATCAGGCATGCTGACATTCATTTAAAATAAAATAAATTTGTTGTTAAGGCGTCGTACACATAGACGTAACGCCTTTTTTGACGATTTTCTATCCCCCTCCCCCGTCACAGTTAGTTACATACAAACAAACCCCCCTACAAATATTATGTCACAACTTAGAGACTACCTCCGCCCTCCCTTCCCCCAATAAAATTTCTTATACAAAATTCATATCATTTCCTTTTTTTTTTTTTTTAGTAAATTTTCCCTCGTGACTCAAATAATCACTCCATTTTTACTTTTTCCCTGTTGTGAAAATCATCCGACTTTTTTTCCAAAAAATTTTATAAATTCAACTTTGAATTGTTATGTCACACATTGAGAAACCCCCAGGTCTCCATGTCACAACTAGTACCGTTTGCCCCTAGACCCCTCTCCCCCTAACGCGTTACGTAATATGTGGACGCCCCTAAATGATGAAAAACTAAATACGGTAGAATTAAAAAAAAATTTAAAAATTCGCCTGCAACATACGCAACCATTTAAGCTGACTTGGTTCTTCGGTTGCCGCTTTCTTAGGCTTCCCCATCATTAATAACAGAAAACTAATTTCATGCTTACTGTTAGTCATTTTTATCGCGGTATCTTCTCCGCTTATTTAAATAATTATTTAAAACAATTATTGTTTTCCATTTGTTAACCGAATGACCCTTGGCTTAAGCGCGCACTTAAATTTCAAATTCTCTCATAATTCATCAGCATTAAATATTTTTTATTAACGTATAGTCTCTTAAGGAAAATTAGAAATTTTATTTCTTTTTGCTATATATTTATCGTAAAATATATTAAAGGAAATTTAGATTTCGTGAATTATTCTCATCATAATAACAACTGAAATTACAATCCTTTATTTGATCCCTTTTATGAGTCAATAAATACGAATTTGTCCTGCCCTCTAAGGTTGCCATCTTATATATTGTAAAATCTTTTCTCAACTGTCTGTATATCTGTTGACACTAATCTATTTTATATTCAATAAAATGAATGGCTAAAACAAGATCTAATTTTCCTAATTGGTTTAATGTCAGTTTCATTTAAAAAATATCTAAAAACATATTAATGTCAATGGTACTTGGAAAGGCGGTGATTATTAATCGAAGTGGGCCAAAGGGCTGAATGGCTCTAATGTTGGGTGTTGAGCAGTCAAAGGGCCCCCCAGAAGTGAATAGACCGAGTTCAAAATTAATTACCGTGCCCAGGGCGACAAAGGCCCCCCGAATTTTCCATTTTTTTTTCAATCATAATTAATTTAATTTTTTTATTTTATTTTAAAAAAAATTAAATATGTAAATAATTCAAAACCCCCCTCTTCGCCCTAACGAGGAGTTTCCCTAAAAGAATCTGGTCTGAAGCCCCTCGATGGGAGGGAGGGGGATGAAGAAGGGAACTATGTCAACATTGCAAAACGGTACGCCCCATTCCACTCACCAACCCTTAAATCCATGATGTCTAGTCTCTACGCATGATTAATTCCGTCATTGGAGTCTACGATTAAAATGGGTATATTGTATGTCCGCCATCTTGTTAATTAATCTTGGAGGGTCTTTTTCATTTAATTATTTTAAACTATTATAAAATAATTAAAATTTAGATTAAAAAAAAATATATTAATCAAATTAAAGAAAATCGGAATAAAAGTTAATGACGATACGGATAATTTTTCGTCTGTCTGTAATAATTGCATCATCAAATTATAATTTCATTGCTTAGGACGGGAAGCGAACCTCCTGACCCCTAGCATGAGAGATGAGCCTCTGTGCTTCTAATAATATTTTTACTTTCTCTTACCATATATAAGAAATATATAGAGAAAAAGTATTGCGATCATGTCAAATCGATGTCGAGATTTTGATGGATATACATGTTTTTGAGGTGTGGTGGGTCCGCAAATTTCCCCCCCCCCCCCCTTAAGCATGAAGAAATGAGCTACGAGGTTGAAATTTTTTATTTAAGTTAGGTACCCTCCTGAGTCGTGAAAATAGCTTTTGATCAAAATCGGCCAAACTAGTACTTTACTGATGTACTTTTTCAGTTTTTTCGATTTTCTCAAAATTCGCTTCAAAGAGTTTGTTTAAAATTCATAAATCAATTATTTTTTAGATGCTCTTTTAACTTCAGATATTCTCATTTTGCCCTTGAATTCTTATGAAGACCACTTTACTCCTGTACTTCATAGGAATGCCATGGTAACGAAATTTAAAAAATGTTTTCTCATTTGATTAAAATTTATAAATGAACTATTTTTTATATGCCCTATAAAAATTTTTTTTTTTTAGTGAAAATAGATTGAAGTACACTTTACTGATGTATTTCAGATTTTTACTTAAGAAATGCAAGTGGTCAAGTTTGGAATTAAGGTGAAAAATTAAATATATCTCGACAGAAAGATCTGGTGCGACCAGTCACACCAGATTTTTTTCGTAATTATTTATTTATTTAAAAGACGTTGGTATAAAGCCATCGGTCATTTTTGCCACCGATATTTTATTTTTATTTATTACAATTTCCAAAATAAATTTCCTTGAATTAAATATTTTAATGTGACCTTGATTTACATTGACCTCGCACGTAGACCTTGTCTCTGCTTGCCAGCCAGCTCAACAATAAGCGACGCTAGAGTGCTCTAGCGGCGAACACATGCAAACAGCAAGGTGCAAGCAGTCTAGTTTGACCTTCGCTTGTCATTAGTTTGCAATTTGCGTGCTCTCGTTTGTTCCTTTTTAAAAATAGTGAAATTTTAATGGTAAGGTTTAATCTTTTACTGTGAAATAGTGCCAAATATCAAAACGTCTCTCCTGGAGCAACTATCATCAATTTTATCTCCGGTAATTAACATTTATTAATTTCCTCCTTTAGATAGATAACCTTATGGTCATCTTTTGAAAAAAAAAAAAATTAATTTCATTAGAATTATTATTTTTTTTTCGATAGATGAGCCAAAACCAAATATCTAATCAATGCTTATAATATTTATTTAAAATTAATAATAAGTTAAATTGAAATTATTTGTTTCATTTTATTATCTGATCTCTCAATCTCAAACGATTTACAGTCAAGGCAAAAATGTTGTAACAAAATAGACATATCTCTTGCACTAGAGCTTTTTTACTTTCTCTTACCCTATATATATTATGAAATATATAATTAACAATTATTAATTTCCTCCTCTAAATAGATAACCTCATTAATTGGTCTTTTGAAAAAAAAAAAATAATTTCATTAGAATTAATTTTTTTTGATAGATGAGCCAAAACGAATAAGTCCACCAAATATCTAATCAATGCTTTTAATATTTATTTAAAAATTATCTAATAAGTTAAATTTAGAAATTATTTGTTTCATTTTATTATCTGATCTCTCAATCTCAAGCGATTTACAGTCAAGGCAAAAATGTTGTAACCAAATAGACATATCTCTTGTGGTTTTTTTTTAAACACTTTTTTCCCATTCACGCTCACATTCACACACAGTCTTTTCGGCAACTTAGGACATTTAAGATTTTTCACGATACCCGTAATTTGTAAATATATCCATAGGGGGTCCAGGCATTCTTATTTAAGCCATTTTGGTATCCAAATGGCTTATATAAAA
>JAKCPI010029880.1:0-29381 GCA_023213315.1 Euborellia annulipes | reverse complement strand
GATTTTTCTATAACGAAATATTATATTATAGATACTAGCCGAACTGCCCGCTTTTGTGGGCTTCGTGCTTAGCCAGGGGGGGAGGTTTGATCCGACTCTAACTGGTTCTCAATTTTTCATACAACTCGATTCCGAAAATGTATTAATTCACATATGACTTAATAAAAAATACTCAGTTTACATCCCAAATTAATCTTTAAAAAATTTGTATTGTATTTATTAATATGGTATTACAGTATTTTGATTTATTTATTTATGGATATCAATCTATATATTCTTATGAGGATTTAAAAAGAAAAAAATGAATTTGTAGACCACAAGAATCAATCAAAGCTAGACTTCAAAATTTTTGAACTTTTTTCAGTTGTTAACTAAGCATATTTTGTCCATCATAGTTTTAAAACAAGAAACTAGAGCATTAGATCTGCTAAAAATTTGGCACATGAAACGAATTTGAAGGCCCAATATTTTCCGAGAGAAACGGTCTCTCAAAGCTAATAGAGCTGTAATAAGCTGTAGACAAAATTATCTCGAAATGTAAAATTTTATCTAACTTTGACCAGTCGTATCTCCGTTAATATTGAATCTCCAAATTCATATTAAGTATAAAGTTTTAGAAAATTTAATGCTCTACAACCTTGCATGGGACCATGGAGGACAAAATATGGTTAGATTACGAGATATAAGCAAAAAATTAAAAAAAGTCCAAAAAATTTTTAGGTCCCCCTCCCTCCTCAAATTAGCTGAGGGGGAGGTCGAAAACTTAGGATAGACATCCTAGAGAACTCCCGATTAACTTGTAAAAATTTCATTATATATTAATCAGAATATTTTCCAGCTAACTCCATTTTTTCATTATTTCGACTGGACAATCCGAATACTTTTTTAAAATAAAATAAAATTAAAAGGTTAATAATAAAAAAGCAATTCTAATGAAGATGTAAATCAAACAGCAGTTGGTTCAGAAATTCACGCCCTTTCTTCTGAATGGTGAGGTAAAAGAGTTCGCTTGAGAACATGAATACGTTGATTTAATTTTGAACATTAATGTTAATTAAACTAATTGATATAATAAAAAAAATATATAATACGTAGTCACTAAGCTTTATTAATAAATTCAAATTAAATACCAATATTTTTTTTTTTTTTTTTTTAATCCATTTAAATAAGACCGGTTTTAGTATGGAGGCGGGGATTTGTTTTAAAAACAGATTCATTGAATATTAATTAAATCAAATTCATTTTGACATCGTATGATGATCCTATTAAGTGGTGTGTGATCTTTCACACCGAATGCTAAATAAATTAAAACTCGATACATTCAAAAAAAAGGATATATTTCAATATACCTATATGTTATAAACAAATGAGGGTGCAAATTAATAAATTCAATTAGGATTTATGATCGAAAAAAAATTTATCGGTTCATTATATTCAACACTTGGATAATTTATAAACAGATAAAGAAAAACATAAAAAATGTATTGTTTAAAAACATGTGGCATGGAACATTTGCATGTTTGCAAATTATTCAATAGAGTCTGGTTATATAATTAAAATAATTTTATTTACAATATGTCAACTTCTTTTTTTTCCTTCTTTATATCCATTGTATATTTTTTTATTTTCATAATAAAATTTATATTAAATTTTGTCTGTATAAGGATTTCTGACATAGTTAAAAAGACGGGGAACTTAGGTTTATTTGAATATTCTTCTATTTCTTATTTTTTATTTAATTAAAACAAATTTATTAAAAGAAAAAAAAAATAAAAGAAAATTGATTATTTGTTATGGTAAATTATTGTTTTATTACAAATTCTAATTAAAATAATGTTTGGTAAAACAAATGAATTGAACAGTTGAGTGTCCTTCAAAATAAACAATTTCCAAATTGATTTAATTGATTAGAAAATTAAAAATTTAATTTTTTATTTTTATTTCTAACGCACTTTGGATATTAATTTAATATTTTTAACCCCTTGGAGTCTAAAATATTTCATTGTTTCTATGTTAATTTTAGGTTTTTTGTCTTTTGAAAACATTGCTACACATAGGTTAGCAGTATTATCATTTTTTTCATTATTTATTATTTCTTTAATAAATGGAAAAATATCTTATTAAAAATCCAGTTGATTATTTTTGGATTGTGAAAATAAGTAAATCTGCTAGATGTGCTATTTAAGTTAACTAACAAGATATGCAAGCAGAACCATGTAGTTCTATAGAACTAAAGTAATTGGTATTTCAGAAAAAATAATCTTATTTTGGTTAAATACAATAATATTTAAGTTATCTTTTAAATCAACAGGGCTTACGTCACATTAAGCACCGGCATTTGGGGTGAGTGAATCAATGTGGATGACCTTCCAGGTCGCCAGATAAAAAGAAAGCGCTGTACGGTTCAAGCCGGCACTGTTATATTTACTAATTCAAATAATGCTCGGCATGGGCGTAAATCGAATCCTTTTTCGGGAGGGGGGGGGGGGTGCGAACTCATATTTTTATAGATCCCCTCCCTTTATACGCCCCTGATGCTCGGTATCTAACTCGTGGATAGAGTAAATCTATTAACAATGCCTGCCAATATTGAAAACTATAAAGTCAAGGTGTGTGGGTTCGAATCCCAGGCATGAGATGAAAATTAAAACAATTGAATCCCAGCATCCCTATGCTGTCCAATTCACAACTAATAGAACTAGTCAATTCCAATCTTCCTTTGTCCCCATGACGTCCCGTGATTGGAACAAGTCTATCTTTCCCAAAACCTACAATCTTTAGACTTTCAAGTCTAATCTCAACAGGCATCTTCTCAGTTCCCGCAGGTGAGTTCCCCTTTTATGCTTCTCCTTTTTTTTTTAATATATTCTTCCTGGCTACATGTGACGACTAGTCATTATAGGTCTTCGGACCTTATGTACCCATTCCAAAAAAAAAAAAAAAAAGAAGGAGAAGGAGGTAATCAGTACTTATTTATGCCATATATTTTTAAAAGAAAAAACCTTTTTTCCTCTAAAAAAAAAAAAAAAAAAAAACACGAAAAAATGAAATATTTATGTAAGCGTCAATTTAAGAAAATAACCAGAAAGAAATTTCGTCTGCGAATTATATTTGTTAAGACCAACTAGCTCTCCCAAAGAATGTATCAAATTACATGTTCGTATGCAAACCTTAAGAGAAATTCCAAACAACATTGCATACTACTAATAATAATATTCCATATAAACAACAAGCTCCATCCAATAGATGTTTTTATCTCAGGGTGTGACCTCTTTTAAAATTGAAATTTAATTGTTTTGAATGAACTAAACGATCTGCTTCTATTCAACTTCCAAGTCCAAGAGTTTGAATGTGTCAGCAAAAATAATTTGCATATGCCCCACTGTTGTTCTGCATCTTTTAAATGACTCAATGAAATTTTTCTGACATTGCAAATTTTGACAAGTAGACATATAATTATTTAAATTTAGAAAAAAACTTTTTTAAGTGCTACAGGATTATGTAATTATTATAATAAAGAAGTAACTAATAATTTAAATAAATACTAATGATGTTTCAAATTAATATATAACGGTTATGGTCAAATTTAAATGTTATGTTTATGACTCTTTGGTAAAAGACAACAAATTGTCAATAATTTATTTTCTTAACATGCTTAAAATGAATCTGAATATGGGAGGAACAAAATATTTTTAGAAAAATACCTTCCCTCCTCTAATTTATTTTTCTTAAGGTGCGCGTCTCGAAAAACCGTTAAAACACGATTGACTCGAGGCGGCAAGAGATGGCGTTAGTGTTTCCCATTGGAATACAAGGGACTTTTTCCATTTCATTCTAGAGCTTCCAGCTAATTAATTAAAGGCAAAAAATTAATTATTCTTTAATACAATGATTACTAATTTAATTATCTACACCTTATAGAGCTCCTTTTTTAAAATATATTTTATTTAATGCGATTAATCTAAAAAAAAAAATTTCGAAAATCAAAAAAGGGCTTCTATTATTTATAGATATTTTAAATAGATTTTTTTTTATAGATTTTATAGATTTTTTTAAAATGAAAGCTATTTAAAATATCTACAACTTATAAAAGCCCTTTTTTTGATTTTCGAAAAAATACAATGTTTTTTAGATTAATTGCATTAAATAAAAGATATTTTTCAAAAATTCGCTCTATATCCCGTAGATAATTAAATTAGTAATCATTGTGTTAAAAATAATTAATTTTCTACCCTTAATTAATTAGCTGGAAGCTCTAGAATGAAATGGAATAAATCCCATGTATTCCTATGGAAAAAACTAACGCCATCTCCTGCCGCCTCGAGTAACTCGGTAGTCAAAAGTGTTCTAACCGTTTTTAATAACAATTTTGTGGTTGCAGATGGAGGCTGGATTTGCCTTAAACGAAATCGCGCTATGCCAAAAAATGGAAAATATATATATTTAAATTTAGTTACAATGACGTTATAATATGAATAAGAGAAAATAATATCTGAGAGAATACCAAAGAGCAAATGAATAAAAAAAAAAGTAAAAATGTGCATATTGGCAGTTCTCAATTCTCTCAACATGCAGAAAAAACTTTAATTTAAATCAAGTATGTATACTTGTATATTCAAATAAAATTTGTATAATGTCAGTTCTCAATTCTCAAAATGAGGAAAAATTTTAATTTAAATCAAGAGTGCATGCTTGTATATTTAAATAATTTTTTTTACTAAATAAAGTTTATAAATTCTCTTTTAACTTGTATTAATTACGTTCCATGGATGGTTGATTATCTAAATAATATCAAAATAAATTTAAATATCAAACATCAAAAAATATTATACCAAAAGAACGAATTTAGGTATTGCAATACACGATATTCTGTCATTTGTTTATAAATCTATATTAATTAAAAACCAATTCTTTCGTTTTTTTTTTTTTTTTTTTATTTATATTATAAAAAAGATCAAATTTTTATAAAATATTTTGCTATATGGGTTTTACTAAATATTTTTAATATTTTTACACAATTTTGTTGATAAATTTGTATTTTTACATCCATGGCAAAAATAATAGGTCATGAGGTTAAATTAAAAAAAAAAAATTAATTAAAAAATAAAATGTCAAACTTGATTTGAATGAAATATAAAATAATAGAGGCGAGGTACATTTTTTTTAATGTCGCTACAAATGAAACAAATATCTCAGGCTATAAAATTTTTCAATATCAATTAATATAAAACAATATGAGTAAAAAAAAAAAAAAAAAAAAAAAAAAAAACAGAATTGAATTTTAAAAGGGTATTTTGGATTTCAGATATATATATAATAATAATAAATATAATGACATTATATTTATGTCATGAATATCATTATATTTTTATCAAATTTATGATGTAAACTTTTGTAACTATTGATATTATCAAAAAAAAAAAAAAAAAAAAAAAAATTAAGAGGGGGGAATAATGGTAAAGTAGTAACTTTATAGTAGAGTTAACGGATTCGACGATTATGGATTTTCTTTACCGGCGCCGGTAATGAGAAAACCCGGATTTTACTGAGAACGTTATTGGGTTTTACCGGAATTCGATCCTTTTAACGAGTTCAAATCTTGTGCAAATAAACCGGAAATAGGACTACTAATTAATTAGAAGAAATTTATATTTTGCAAGCTGCCAGACAATGAATCTCCTGGCATTAATGATCTCTTGACAAGTTTTATTCAATCAACCGACCAATTATTATTGTAAAAGTTTGTTTTTTTTTTTTCATTGAATTGAATCATAAATCGTCTCTTGAAAGCATTCTTAAGCCGGTTTTCTGCCATTCATACATCCGTTGTTTATTAAAAGAATAGAAAAAAAAATAAAAAGAGAGGCGGGAAAAATCTCTTTTAAAATTCAGACATGTTTGCAAATCTGATAGGTAAAATTTTGTAAGTGGGATTCTATTGTTAACAGAAAATTTAATATTAAAAATTTTCACTATGGAAAAATGGTTTTAGTGAGTAATCATTTGAAATAAAAAATTATATTCTCATAGCATATCATTACAAAAAAAAAATCTTATAACCATAGATTTGATATAAATGAAATTTAATGAGATTTTAATAAATTATAATTATCTTATAAAAGAGGTTACACCTTCAGTTAATGGATTTTATGGAGGATGGAAATTTTTTATGTTTCGAGAAAAGATGAAAAGCACAAGGAGTAGGAGTTAAACAAAGTGCGCCTTCTGGCTGCTTCCCACATTTATGAAGCTGACAAATTTTCGACATTCAAAAAATACGCAAAAAGCTATTAATAAATTATATGATAACAATTTAGAAAGCTTTTGGAGTTTGCATAGTTTTTGCAAAGGTGCACGTGATCAATTTTAGTCTACCTTCTTATTAAAGGAAGGGAATATAATAAATGATAGACTTTGCACCTTTCTCTTAACACGTTATCGAGATACTAGACAAGAAACATTACTAGGCCGAAGAAATTATCAGGACTGAAATATTCCTAATTTTCAATCTCACTATTTGATATTATAGAAAGTCATCCAGTTACAGACCACAACTTGGAAAATTAAATGAATTTTATAAATCTCTTGAAATACATTTGTTTGTACAGGAAAATAATACAGCTGGTTGCCTATGGCTAGGCATTATTTTTTTTATTTGCGCGAATTCACCCTGTGCAAAAGTAATCTTCAAAGACACTAGCCTGATTTATTTAGATAACAAATTGGATTTTTTTAATTTAAAAAAAAAGAGTAAAATAAGAAATAGGCTAATTAGTTACTTGCCGAGTAAGAATAATTAAAAATAATCGAGAGATACACACGCCCGTAGCAGGTCTGCAAAGTGAACCTTTAGAGACACACGCCAGCACCAGGGACACACAGGAATACACACATCCTCGCCAGGGGCACTCACAGTAGATCAAAAGTGACCAGAAGGAAAATGTGTGTCCCTGGTGCGGGCGTGTGGATCCCTGTGTGTCCCTAAAGGTTCACTATGCAGACCTGCTGCGGGCGTGTGGATCCCTCGATCATTTTTACTCGGGTTCCTCTTAATCTTTTATGTAGAATTAGACGAAAGGATGAAAATGAGAACATGTCCGAAGTTTAATGAGGTGGAAAAATACTGAATTATAGAAAAAAATGATATGCCACTCTTGCCTTGGGTAACTCGTAGTTATCCAAACTATCAGAGTTACTGAGTTATAATTTTTTTTTTGGGTATTTTTAGAGTGTGAAATATAAATTATTTTTCAACATACTGTATATGCAATGAAAAACATTTCGTGTGATCAGGTAATAACATATTAATAATTAAATAATGATAAATAATTAGGGTGTATATATAATTAACTTATAAGTGGTATCTCTCGCCTCAATGCAAAATAGTAATTATCATACCACTGGTGACAAAAAAAAAGCATTTCTCTTGTCAAATTGTGACATCCTAAATATATGATTAAAAAAAATTAATAAAATTATTAAATATTTATGCCAGCTTCTTTTTTTAATTAATTAAACTGGAGAGTACTAAACTAAATTCATATGGGAAAAAAGTCATTCCGGGCTGTTTATCAATGTTAAATAATTATAACGATGAGAATTATTATATTAAAATTTATATTTTTGAGTTTTTAGCTTTAAGTAAGTTATTTAAGGTCAATTGAACTGGAAATCTAATCATAATCAGCTCAGTGCATACATGTTCAAATTTCAATTGGACTATTGGTCATTAAATTATCATTGTCACTGTCAAACAAAGGATGACAATAATATAAACAAAAAAGTAAAAATTGGCTTTTCATGTCTCAAAAGATGAACAAATTTTGACGAATTTAATATTGATGATTCCTACCTCCTATGCCAAACGTCGCGGGTTCGGACCCAGGCAGTCCGATGATTTTATTTAAGCCATTTGAATACCAGATGGCTTAAATAGAAATGCCTGAACCCACAATAGATATATATATCACAACGGTTATCGTCAGTCTTAATGGCCTAAGTTGCCGAAAAGACTGTGTGAATGTGTGTGTGAGTGTGAATGAGAAAAAAGTGTGTGAATGTTTAATATTGATGATTATTACAAAATTTTATTTTATTTTGAGATTTTGATATAATTAGGTCGAGTATTAAAATATATAATACAGTCGTGAGAAGAGTTATGGAGGTAGAGTTGTGAACATGGGAGTGAATATATTATTCAGAGAAATAAAATAAAATACGTAATTAAAAAAAAATTAATTAATGAATTTCTAATATGCATTTATCTAAATCTTTTTTCTCCTACATTATTGATAAAAGGGATAATAAAATAATTTCAAATAAAGGGTAATTTTAAATTTTATTATGCTATAGCTAGGTCCAAAAAAATAAAAGAAAAAGTGTTATTGATAAAAATATTTATAATAATAAATGAGAATATTTATTTTAAATAATTAATAATATTATTAGATTCCATCTTGAAGTGAAAATTTTACTACAATTTAATTTAATCCCAAGGGAAAATTTTAAAATTCTTCTTTGATAGTCAATTAAAACGAATATAATAAAAGTCTGATGGATATCAAACGCGATATATTACAATTATTTATTATATTTTTATTATACACATATTATTTTAAACATAATCCAATAAAATTTTTCATGACTGCTTGAGAGTAATGTGAAAAAAATAAAAATTTTGTTCCTGTCTTCTGTTCTAGTTACCAGACTGGCCAAATTTGATAAGTAAATAAATCAGAATAAAAATTATATTTAAGTGTATGTATTTTAAATAAAAAAGAAAGTAATACATGTCTACCATAAGCAAACAAAAATAAGCAAAAAAAAAAAGTAATAAAGAATTCTTTCTGAATGTTGATCCAGTTAACTCAGAGTTGTGAATGTAGGTAATATAAAATTTTTCCATGTTTTGATTTTCGTACATATTAAAAATATGTTCTTAAAATCTCTTGGGCCTCTATCTTAATCTTAATGTTATAATGAGGTAAGATGAAGATCCTCAGAGACTTTATTCCATTAGACCCGAGAATCGTTAAAGTATATTAAAATTATTTAATTTACTTTAAGTAATTAAAAAAAAAAAAAAAAAATATTTTGATGGAATCAGAGAGAAAGGGGATTGTGATATTATCAGCAGGCAAAACGTCATTAGGAGATGGTATTAAGTCATTAGAGGGATATTCCCCAACAGGCTGGATGAGACCCATATCAGCGGTCCATTGCTCTGAATGACAACCCTTGGAGAAATTCGGGAGATGGGGGACATCATTAAAGGGAGGATTCTCCGAATGGGAAATGAATCATATCTGGGTCAAGATTTAAGGGCTCACTAGTGCGTGCTTGTTTAATATTATTTTTAATAGACCTCAGGGCATCAAGACGTCTCTTATTGCTAGAGATAATTGGTTTATATCGTAATAATAACACGAAATAGGCTTATTATCATCGTCATAAGAGGGAATATTATAGATTTTTACGAGAGTTTGATGAATGTTAAAATTAAATTAAAAAATCTGGTGTGACTGGTCGCACAGCACACAACTTTCTCTTACACTTCAGCAAGAGAAAGTTGTGCTTGTCACACCAAATTTTTTGTGTAGAGATATATTTAGTTTCCGCCGATACATTAAAATGGAAAATATTTATATTTTGTTACCATGGCAACCATTTTTCTTTATCTTTCCTATGGAGTACAAGAATAAAGTGGTCTTCAGAAGATTTCAATGACAAAATGAGGATAAATATTTTAAAGAGAATCTAAAAAATAATAATTGATTTTTGAATTTTAATCAAAATCGTTGGGGTGAATTTAAAGAAAAAGATTAAAAAAGTGCATTAGTAAAGTACTTGTACTCTTTGGTCGATTTTGTTCAAAAGCTTCGTGTCACGTCCCATGGGGGCGCCTAACTTAAATATAAAATTTCAACTTTCTAGCTCTTTTCGTTCTCGAGATATTTTCTTCACAGACACACATACACACACATATACAGACAGACCATGTCGCGAAAACCACTTTTTGGATTCAAGGGACCTCAAAACGTGTATATCCGTCAAAATCTCGACATCGAATTTTTGACATGTATCCAATACTTTCTCTCTCTATATATTAACATGTATATGTATAAACTATATATTATGAATTTCTTTATGAAAAAAATAAAGCCTAACTGTTGTAAAACTGAATTCAGAGAGCCAACTCCCTCTTCTCTCTTACAATATAATTTAAGTTAATTGGAAACTACAGGAGGCATGCTAGGGGAGTTAGTTGAATGAGTGATACGAATTATCTCACTACCACATGCTATCCTTCAGTATTTACCGGTGTCAGATCAGAATTTTTGTGTCGACATATTTTTTTTTCTTTCCATTATATATCATCACCCCAGAGGTAAATATTTGCACTATTCATTTTTAGAGCTTAAAAAACTAAAAAAATACATTCATTTTATTGAAAAGTTTAGAGAGGATTTAGCGGTGAAACGAGTATTAAATTTAAACTTTTTACTTTTTTAGGTTTTTATGTTGTTAACACACATTGAGAGGTCAACGAAATTGGCCTCAAAATGTGTATTTCTGTTAAAATCTCGACATCTATTTTAGCGATTGAAATTCTTTCACACTATATTTTGTTTATTATAAGTAGAAGAGAGTAAACATTTATTAAAAAAATACTTTCTCTCTCTATATATTTCAAATATAGGGTAAGATAAAGTAAAAAGACCTTTTTTTTTATAAAAAACACTCACACTTTTTCCTCATTCACACTCACACTCATACACACATTCACACTGTCTTTTCGGCAATTCAGGCCATATAAGACATTTGCGATATCCGTTATTAATTAATATAAATATATTGGGGGTCCAGGCATTCTTATTTAAGCCACTTCCTCTCTTTTATATAATAATTTGATATAGGTTTATTAAAAATTGATTGATTAGATTCTTCATTTAAATATAATACAATTTATTCCAGGCGAAAGAATTTATTTTTATTGAATTGGCTAGTAATCAATTGAAATAAATAGGGACGGGGTCTAAATGGCGTCAGGTGCCAAAAGAGACCTAAAATAATAATAATAATAATAATAATAATAATATTTAAATTTTAATTAAATGCCAAATGTTGAATTAAAAAACTACTGTAGGCCTACTTTATATTTGGAAAGAAAACACAGATGGTGTGACCCCTTAATTTTTTATAGATGACAAAAAAAAAATTATTTATTAGTTTAGAAAAATTCTTGAAGGAACAATTTCACTATCAGATGAGAATAATCACAGTTCAAATATCATATCAGATTTCAATTATTATATTAAAAAATTAAAATAAAAGTTTCTTACTTGAATATTATTTTTATTAGAGGAAGTTTTAATTATAATATTTATTTAAAAAATATTACCATGGAATAAGAAACTTAGTTGGTATCGATTAATTTATTAATTTATTATATTTTGTAGAAGCTTTCATGGGATCTTGGAAGAAATTTTGTTTTATATTTAAAAGAATTTTGGTGCTGTGCATCTGTACCAAGGGTCGCCGGTTCGCATCCCGTCTCATGCAACAAAAATTTATTTCAATTCAAATGGCTACCAATAAATTGAAATAAATAGAGACGAAGTCTAAATAGTCTACAATGCCGAAAAAGACCTTAAATAAATTAAAAAAAAAAAAAAAGTATTTTGAATCTATCTTCAAAATATCTATTGAAAGATATGTTTATATTCTTTTAAAGAGAATTCGCTGAAGACTAGTGAATCTCTAAAGTGTTAATTTTTTCTTTTAATAGTTGATCATAAAAAGAGATTTCATGTATCCTACTTGTATCAAAAATAATCCCAAGCGCCGGTAATGTTTTTTTTTTTTTATAGTAACTTGTTTTGAGATAAAATCCAGATGGGAAATGAACATTTGAGAAGTTCTCTAAGGTATTTTATCTCGATCATTTGAAAGAAAGCTAATTTATACCTACTAGAATAAAAGAATAGAAAGAGAAAACTGACCATAGAGTCAGAACAAGAACGGGTTGGTCGAGGTGCCAAATGAACACGTTTTCAACAGGGGGGGGAGAAGAGGGGGGATATTTCGCCAAGAAAAAAGTGAGATGATCGCCAAGGCGTGGCTTTGATAAAACCAAGACTGAAATCAATCGAAAACCAAAAGAACGCTTAATGGCCCAATGGATTTCTAGTCGAGGCGTTTTATTTTATTTCTTATATAAGAAAAGATTTACGCTGATTGACTTTTAATATTTGCGAAAAAAAAAAAAAATTGAATCAAAGATGAAAAATTGAAGATCGATATATAATATATCTTAGAGATAATTTATTTTTATAAAATGAAAAAAAAAAAAAAAAAAAAATTCAAATATTGGTGAAATTTAATATTTTTTTTTTATCAACCTTATCATTCGCAAAGTGTTTGAATTACAGCAGTAATCGAACAGAAGAGGGAAATCTTTTTGTAAGAATAGAGGGAAATTGTTCATTTAAAGAAAATTTAAATGAATGAAGATTAAAAAAAATATAAACAGAGAGGTGGAGTTTTAAAGGTGAGTTTCAGAAAGAATATTTCCAGGGGCGAGACTGAGGTGCCTAAACAAATCATTAGATATTGTGGATTCTTACTCATTAACATTAAAATTTTAGGTTTAGTATAATTGAATCGGTCATTTTAAAAACCACCTAAGTCAGATTTATTTCCCTTTTTTTTTGCTGTAAATGCTTCCTTAAAGGCAGGGCCGGAACTAGGAGATTTTTAGGGGGGTGGGGCAAAATTTAATTTGCCGCCACCTCCTTAAAATTTTCTATACAAAATTCATATCATTTTACCTTTTTTTTAGTAAATTTTTCTTTAATTGCCGCCCCCTGATATCTGTCGCCCGGGGCACATGCACCCACTGCCCCCCCCCCCTAGATCCGGCCCTGCTTAAAGGTAGATGCGTATTCTGGGTAAAATCCACTTAAGTCATATATTCCCCTCCTCCTCATATTCCATTTTATCAGAACATATTTAGCTGGCCAACTGCAAATGTTGAAGTTTACAACAAAAAAGCATGTTGGAAAAAAATGTGACTTATGCCGAAATAACCGATTCAATTTTTTTTAATTTTTATTGGCAGGGACATTTTAGTGTAGGCCTATAATATTCCACTTCAAAATATTTTGAAAAGATTTGTTAATTTATTAAAAAAAAATGAAATAATAATAATTCGAGTCCCCTTCCAGTTAGAGATAGGAAAAGATAAAAATTCACAAGGTGCCGGTTGGATTTGAGGTGAGTGTCTCCGTGCACAAAAGTACCTCGCATAAATAAATGAGGATAAATACCGGAAAGAATTGCAAATAATAATAGGCCTCCTCCCAAAAAAAAAAAAAATTCCAGGACCAGCAACTGGTTCTCTCCCATCCTTACAATTTATCTACTCAATTGATAAATTGAGGCGAAAGAATCTATTTTCAATTCAATTAAACAGGCCTTGTCTCTTAGATCAGTGACAAGATTCATGTCAGTGAGCGATTCACTTCTCAAAATTTATATTGAACAATTGGCAACTCATTTATTTTATACAAAGCTCAAAATATGACCTGTCTTGGTCTACATCTGTCAATGGTATGTGACTGATCCGTTATTCACTTAAGTGGAACTCGAAAAAAAGGTTGCGATTATTTTAAAGGAGATAGAAAAGAGTAAACAACTCACCCCTCCATGCCCTGATGAAGGTCGGAAGACATGACCGAAACTTATAAACAACAAAAGCAAGACGGGAAAGGCTGAGATTATTCTTTTCTTGTCTAATCCAATCTGGCTGCCATTCAGCTAATGCAATCACAAAAATACACCAGATCGGTCTTTTTTTTTAAACATTTATATATAGCATAAATTCCAATTTGTATGTATTTAATCATAGATTTTTATATATTTTTATACTTCCCTGTCATTAATAAATGACAAAAAAAAAAAAAATAGCATTCTTTAATTGGACAGATGAAGATTAATATCAAATGGAACAAAAGACTGTCTCGTTTTAATAAATGATTCACACAATCTGCCTAATTGATTTTGAGATAAAGAAAATAAAAAACAAAATAGATCACAATATTTGTTGTTGTTTTTTTTTTTAAATGAATTTCACAGTGAAAATGTGTTTGTAATTTGAAGTAAAGTCAAAAAGTCAACACCCCTCGCCGATCATATGGGGGATGAGAAGAGAAAACAAACCGGTCAGTGGAACTCTTTTGATTCGAACCCTTATTATTCTTTCTCTTTGTCGGCTTCTAACAGTACCTTTTGTACTCGTTACGTTCTTTTTCTACACACACACACATACACATACACACATATATATAATACTTCCTTTCGCTTGGGAAGAGTGAATCAATCGATTCACCCTGTAATTCGATCTGTGTGTGTTTAACAAAATGGGGAGAGGAAACATCTGACATTTTCCAACTTTTTTTTTTACTTTTTTTTTTTTAATATCAATACACATACAAAAACAAATATAATTAGCTAATTTTATATGAACCAAACAATTATTTATTTAGTATATTTGTAAAACGTCCAAACATTTTGAATTGACAAAAGGAATGATTGAAATCTCCAAATATTAATTTTTTAATTTATAGATTTTAATTTAAAAGCTCATTTGAGAGGGAGATATTTTGAATTGTTTCAAAATTGTAGTTTAAGTAATTTTTTTTATAATTTATATAATAAAAATAAAATTTATTTCTTTTATAAAATGAATGTGTATTCATAACAAGGGTGGATACAAGGGGAGGAGGGTAAAGGGGGAATTATCCCCCCTCCCCCGAGATTTGAAAAAAAAATACTTATTTCGAAAAAAAAATTATTTTTAATGTAAAATCTTAAAAAATTTATATTCTGGCAAACAAGTACAGAATGCAGCCTTTAAATTACCGAAATTAAGAAAAAATTGTGTGCTGTGCGACCAGTCACACCAGATTACCCCCCCCCCGAGAAACACCTCTGGATCCGCCCTTGATTCATAAAAGGATGAAGAAGTGAAAATATAATCCCTTCTAAGTAAAAAAATTTAAAGGAAGAAAAGCAGAAATAATAGTAGAATAAGAAATATATTCACAAAATTTTCTAAAATTTCTCCTAGACTTTAAACAGAATATGCTTTTGTGATGGTATATGCCTCTGTTAGTTTTATACGTTCATAAGATTAATGATTCATGGATTAAGGTTCAATTAAAATGAAGTGTGTTTATTGTTCTAACTTTTTTTATATTTTGTTCCCAAGATTTTAGATTAATAGTCTATACGTGTATTCCATTGAACAACAATTATTAAGCCCTCGGGCTTGGCGTGATTGGTAGCGCGCCTGCCTTGTAAACCAAAGGTCGAGAGTTCGGATCCCAGGCAGTCCGATGATTTTATTTAAGCCATTTGGATACCAAATGCCTGAACCCCCAATAGATATATTTACAAATAACGATTATCGTAAAAAGTCTTAAATGGCCCGAGTTGCCTAAAAGACTGTGTGTATGTGTGTGTTAATGTGAGTGTGAATTGGAAAAAAGTGTGAGTGTTTTTTATTATAAAAAAAACTATTAAAAATGTTTTTACAAATTGCCAAAGTTTTACATCTCTATAATATGAATATACGGTGGTTTTTTATTAAAAAAAATTTCTTTACATAGAGGACCTTAGTTTGGGCCCCTGTGGACATTAGTTTAGACCCCTGTGGGGTCACACGTGGTATAAATTGATATGAGCATATTAATTAAAATTTGTAATTATAAAATAGGCAAAGAAAGAATAGTTTCCTCTAAACACTCATTTTATTCGTAAAATATGTATTAGTAATGATTATGCAATAGGATAGCTACATTTTCTTCATTGAACAAAGATGACAAATGGATTTAGTTCTTCATTTTATTTTATGTGCTTATAATTTATTATCAAAATATTTTATAGAAAATCAAAATAAATAAATATTAGCCTTTTGAAATTTCGCGCCTTTATAGTTCGAGAGCATTTTGCCCTACTTATATGTAATGTATAGGTACTCATATAAATAAGCATCCAACTATTATGTTAAAACAATCGGAAGGCTCGTCCTCAGTAATAACCCATTTCACACCTCATCCCAGATGAGTCGCAATCGATCGGGATTCATTTGTGAAATATCACAGTATTTATAGGCATAGTCCTTTTTTTTTATATTATTTTTTTTCGCATGCGTTTAATTTCCAAGCGCCTTTGTGTGTGGGCTCTTTGTTTTGGCATAATTCTGAAGGTTTTCTGTTCTCTGTTCACGATACTACATGTCACCGACACAAAATACGCCTCACTAGATATATTGACTTGTTTCAATCATTTAGAGAGCTTTTTTATGTGACATTTTAGTCGTTTAAAAGCAAATCTCTTGAAAAATTATCAAAAATTAAAAAACAAACTATTAACAAATATTGTTAAAGGGCTTGATTATAACGAATTCTCTTTTACGGAGAAAATCTAACGAGGATAGAACAAATTATTTAAATAATATTAGTATATCTGTGTTTCTTTGTGAACAAATTAACTTAACCTCTTTCTGTGTATTTGTAAAATAGGGGCATAAATCTAAACAAAATTTATGAATATATGATAAGACATATATATGATAAAATTTTTAAAAATAATATGATAAAACAAATTTTTTTGTTTCTTTGTTTTCGCATTCCCAGTCTAACTTAGGTTTATAATAAATTTTGATTATTCAAGTAAATAGTCGATCGGTCCAGTCTAACTTGGTATAATCAAGTTGGATTCTATAAATATACATATCTATACTATGGTGGGAGGAGGGGAAAGAATATGGGCCTCTCCACTTCCCGAAATTTCAAAAAATACTATACATGTATTGTATATGGAGAGAAATACTGTATATAACAGATATAATTTCAAAGGCTGTTAGAAATTTAAAAATATTTTATTTTGTTTAAAATGTATTCATTTGAAAGAGACAGAGGAAAGTAATCACTCGGACGCTTAAACTCCCTCCATCCCCCAAACGAATAAATTTTTACCCTGCATTTATATCTATTGGTACGATATTATGTGATTAGAAATTATAACAATAAAAATATTTTTTCTAAACAACTTTTTTTATTCAATAAATCAACACTAACCAAATACACTTGCAAATGTTTATTTTTTTTATATTTTCAAAAAGAGAAAAATAAATTCTCCAATAATTTATTATCTAAAATGGGTTAATGCCAAGTCCCTTTTTTTAACGAGTGAATAAAGTAAATAGCAATAAATAATAGAGAAAATTTTCCCATAATATGAAAACATTCAACAAGAAAAAACTAGGATTATTTTAAAATGAAATCATAGGCTATATCCTTTAATACTATTTAAACAACGAAAAAGTCTATTTATATTTTATTTTCAAAATCATTAACATAGAAAAATAGCAAATTTTGTGTTATGATTAAATTATTGTTTAATTATGCATATACTAGAAACAAAAAAAAAAAAAAAGATTATATTCTATTTTAATTTTCAATTTAATATATTTAAAAAACCGTAATTTTTCTACTTAACAAGGTATCACTTGTGGCAGTTGTTTGTTATTTGCTTATTGTTTATTTTACAATTATAAGCGAAAAAGCAGACAGCCAGATGAGTCTCTCTTTAAACTCAATTTTGAGACGTTTCGGCATTATTTAGATTACATACACATACACAGACTCTAACTGGAGTCTTATAAATACAAAAAAAGGCAGACTCATCTCCTGGCTATCTGCTTCCTCTCTTATTGTTAAATACAACAGCCTGCTTATTAGAATACTTCCTGACTAATTCATAATATATTTTACCCAAGCCCAAATTAAGGGCTCTGATATTTTTTTCTTTTTTATTCTATTAGTTGATAATTTTAAATTTATACAAAAACCATAATCGAGACCTATTTATTTAAATTAATTGGCATCCAATATATTTAAATTAATTTTTAATGGGCAGACTGGCCTGAACATGCTCTGGCTTTTAAGGTTTTACAAGCTGACTATGTCATTTCTGCTACAACTAGGGGGCAAACACTTTTTTGTTGCTTTGATAAATTATTTTCTTTTTTTTCTAATTTTACTATTTTCACTATAGTCGAAATTATTAATTTGTAAAATGATAAATGTCGTATTTAGAAATGTTAAAAGTCCGTATAATTTATTTTCAATATTAGTTTAATATTAGAAAATTTTGTATTATAAAAAATCTGGTCTGACTGGCGCACAGCACACAACTTTCTCTTACCTTCAGTAATCGAAAGTTGTGTACTGATGCTTGTCACACCAGATTTTTTTGTGTCGACATGTATTTAGTTTCCGACAGTACGGTACATTCTATTTTCAAGAGGTACAATTTATAAGTATGGCAAAATATTTATTATATTTTTATACCATGGCAACCATTTCTCCTATCTTTTCTATGGAGTACAAGAGTAAAGTGATCTTCAGAAGAGAAAATCGAAAAAACAGAAAAAGTGCATCAGTGAAGTACTCTTTGGTCGATTTTGTTCAAAAGCTTCGTGTCACGTCCCATGGGGGTGCCTAACTTAAATATAAAATTTCAACCTCCTAGCTCTTTTCGTTCTTGAGATATTTTGTTCACAGACACACACAGACACACAGACAGACAACACAAACAGACCATGTCGCGAAAACCACTTTTTTTGGATTCAGGGGACCTCAAAACGTGTATATCCATTTTTTTTTTTTTTTGAATTTCCCTTTGGGTTGCTGGGGTAGTAGGTCTATATTAGGCTAGTTAAAAATTAGCAGAAATAAAAATGTAAATTTTTTCGGTAATATAAAGATCTACTTCAAATTCTCTTGCATATCAAATTTAGTTTAGTATTTTTTTATTATAATAATATTTCATAATTACAAATATCTAAAATGCACGACCCTCCAAACTCGAAACCTTATTAATTATTAATGTTTTTTCCCACTTTTTTTTTTTAAATAAATCCATTCCAATGTTCTTTTCAAAATTAGAATTATTATTTTCCAATTTATGCAATAAAAATTGTTTTTTCTCTTTCTATATATACAGAGTAATTGGACAATAAATCGCGATCATCGTTATTACCAACACAACAACAACAACATGATGTTATAATTACAAAAATAAATTGTATGAATGCCAATAATATTCTATCGTCATCATCGGCTACCTTTTTTTTATGACATTTATCTTAAAAAGTCAAGGGTAGAGAGAGATATTTCAGAAAAATATATGTGAATAAAAATTTAATATATAAAGATCAATAAATATTATTTATTGTTTCCTATTAATCTCAACAAGAAATAAGGACGAAAACGAAAGAAAAGAACAATATTTAAACAGTATAAAAGAAAATTAAGAATCGAAGACATGTTTGTGACTTTTATTAAACTTCCAGAGAAAAAAAAATAAAAAAAATTGTGCAAAGTATGGAATGACACTCCATAACACTAAAAAATTCCATATACCTATATACTAACAATATTTTTACTGTCGAAATCTAGATCTATTGATGTTATCTGCATTTCATTCAACCATAACCAGGCCTAAATAGGTCTTTATATTTTTTAGTTAATAAATATTTGAATGAGTCATATTTTTAGTTTGACCCCCAGAGATTATAATATTTCAAATTTAAATAAACTGTGAATTCTCGAGGGAGAATAAGGAAAGGGCATCCTAATCAGTTTTTTATAAATGAATCCCTCCCTTTCATTTAAGGAATCTGAAGGGATGTTGCTATATTAATAAACGTCTGTGCTCTGTCAAATTATCTCTTTTATCTAGCGAATTTATATGACGCTTTATCTTATTTGCGAATTAATCTCATGACGAACACTTTAATAATTGAGGCCCTAGTAGGCATATATGCCTTGTAGTGTTTATAAAATAATTATAAAACAAAATATTTCAACTCGTAATAAGTCTTTTAAATTAATAATAATAGACTTAAAATAGAAAAAAATATTTAATATTTTTAAAAATAACATCGCCCTCGCTTGGTGTAGAGGTTGCGTGGTAACCTCATATCCAAACGTCGCGGGTTCGGACCCCAGCAGTCCAATGATTTTATTTAAGCCATTTGGATACCAAATGGCTTAATAGATCCTGATCCCATATATGTATATTAAATCAATAACGGTTATCGTAAATGTCTTATATGGCCGGAGTGCCGAAAAGACAGTGGAATGTGTGTGGAGTGTGAGTGGAATGAGAAAAAGTGAAAAAAAAATAACATCCACCAAGATTGTTCTGGTTAAACAAGTTCAAGTCAGTGGCGGATCCAGAAGTGTTTCTGGGGGTAATCTGGAGTGACTGGTCGCACAGCACACATTTTTTTCTTAATTTCGGTAATTTAAAGGCGCATTCTGTACTTGTTTGCCAGAATATAAATACAAATCAAATTTTTAAGTATTCATTTTTAAAATTTTACATTAAAAATACATTTTTTCGAAAAAAAGTATTTTTTTCAAATCTCAGGGGGGTAATTACCCCCTTTGCCCCCCCCCCTTGTATCCGCCCTTGGTTCAAGTAGGCTAAACTTAGGTTAGAAGGCTCAGAGGAAGTATAGTGTGGAAAATCAATTAGATGCTATCTATATTTTTCTAAAGTTAAATATATTTTTTTTAATGGTCATCGAAGTTCAAAAATGGAATTAAAAAATAATTATTTTATATGTCACAATTAGTAATGTTTTGGACAGACCCCCCCTCCTAACGTGTTACGTAATATGTGGACGATCCCTAACCTAGAGTTTTTAATTTTTCAATTTTCATATATAAAATCTAATTGTTAATAAATAAAGAAGTTGATGTTTTTGGTAAATAATTCTAAATCAATAAATTTTTGCCAGAAAAATTAGAAACAAAATATAGTAAAAATAAATATACTCTATATACTCATACAGTATGATGAACTCTTTCAAATATAAATCAGGTTATTTAAAAATTAATGATGAAATATGATAGCTTTAATGTATAAATAATTATATAAAATAAATGATTTCTACTCTCAAAGAGCATAACAAGCAAAATAATAATTTTCCATTAATTATTTAAAAAAAGGAAAAATAATGGGAAAATATTAGAGCGATTTTGGAAAAATATATTCACAAAGTATTTGGACGTAGGATGAATTAAAACAGGAGTAATTAACTTTTTAGTATTAAAATTTTCTAGCCTCCCCACTATTAAAATTATTTAGTTTTACTGACGCTAATGTTAAGTAATGTTAGACACTATTGAATTTTTTCAGAAATTTAAATACAAACACTAAAGAATTTTATGTAAATCTAATGAAAATAGGACTATACCAGGTATATCTATATTTTTTAATTGATTGAGTTATTCAACTTATTCAATAAAAAAAAATATATATAAATCATTTTTATAAAAACGTTATATAAATAAACCTTGGAATATTTAGAAATAAGCCTATTTACTGTATATATATATATATTTTTTTTTTTTTTTTAATTGGTAAACTCAATTAAAGAACCCATTGAAAAATAATTTTAATAACAAACATTGCTTGAAAAAAAATCGAAATTCAATAAAGTTTGAATTTAATATTTTTTATTTATAAAAGTGAAGTATGAGGAAGCGGTCAAGTTTTTTTTTTCTTTTTTTTTAATTCATTTTACTTTTAATGTTTTTGATCTAATTTTGTTTCCCCATTAATTAATCTTTTATGTTTAACATATTTGAATTCATTTGATTTTAAAGCTAATTAAATTTTTTAAATTGTCATCAACTTTGCTGTTTATGAGACTTTAAAAATTATTTTATTAATCTAATTAGAACGTTAATGTTCTTAGTAGGGTCCGACCGAAACAAGATTTTCAGCCGAAACCGAAACCGAAACCGAATATTCGGCCTCAACCTTAGTTTCGGCCGAAACCGTAACCGAAACCGAAACTTGTATTTCCTATAAAATTTTTTTTCATTTTACCTTTTTTTTTTTGAATTTTTTTTCCCTCCCGTGAAAATCATTTTACCTTTTTTTTTAAGGAGACTAAAATTTTTTCTCCCTCAAGTGCAAATTATTTGACCTTTTTTTTTTAAATGCTTTTATTTAAGGTGCGCGTCTCGGAAAACCGTTAAAACACGATTGACTCGAGGCGGCACCAGATGGCGTTAGTGTTCCCCCATTGGAAAACACGCAACTTGTTCCATTTCATTCTAGACTTTCCAGCTAATTAATTAAAGGCAAAAAATTAATTATTCTTTAACACAATGATTACTAATTTAATTATCTACAACTTATAGAGCTCCTTTTTTAAAATATCTTTTATTTAATGCCATTAACGAAAATCAAAAAAAGGGCTTCTATAAGTTGTAGATATTTTAAATAGCTTTAATTTAAAAAAAATTTGAGGTCGATAGCTTTAAAATTGTGGCCGCTGGAAAGTCCCAAAATTAGCACCCCGAGACGCGCACCTTAACTTACTCTTTCAAGGTCACCAACTTTGAGTCTTTGTTTGGGACACTTCCCAATGAGCTAGAGGTGTGAAATTTGATATTTAAGGGTCATTTTCGATGACGCAAATTGTGAGTTGGGTTTTACCAAAATTGACCAAACTAATGTGGTACTTTATTTGAAACCTCACGCGTATTAATCTAATTTCAAAAGACTTCCCGATGGGCTAGGGTGTGAAATTTGATACTTAAGGGTCATTTTTGATGACGCAAATAGTGAGTTGGGTTTCACCAAAATATACCAAACTAATGTGGTACTTTATTTGAAACCTCACGCGTTTTTATCTAATTTCAAAAGACTTTCCGAAGGGCTAGGGGTGTGAAATTTGATACTTAAGGGTCATTTTTGATGACGCAAATAGTGAGTTGGGTTTCACCAAAATAGACCAAACTAATGTGGTACTTTATTTCACGCATCCTGTCTTCTTTTTTAATACTCTATAATAAAAAAGACTAAAAAGTTTAAAATAAAAATATAATAAAAAAAAACTTTATAAAAAAATGCTTTTATTTAAATTGAACTAAAAAGAGAAAAATAATTTAATTGTTCTTGTTAAAATTGTTGAATATTTATTACTTAAAATAAAAGCGTGGGGCGCTTCGAAGTGATTCCGAGGCTCTAAGTATATACAATTCCTTAAGCTATCAATATGCGCCCCACGCTTTTATTTTAAGTAATAAATATTCAACAATTTTAACAAGAACAATTAAATTATTTTTCTCTTTTTAGTTCAATTTAAATAAAAGCATGCCCACGGGGCGTGGTGTAGAGGTTAGCGTGCTAACCTCATATACCAAACGTCGCGGGTTCGGACCCCAGGCAGTCCGATGATTTTATTTAAGCCATCTGGATACCAGATGGCTTAAATAAAAATGCCTGAACCCTAATATATATAAATTCATAAATAACGGTTATCGTAAATGTCTTATATGGCCTGAGCTGCCGAAAAAGACAGTGTGAATGTGAGTGTGAGTGTGAGTGTGAATGAGAAAAAAGTGTGAATGTTTAAAAAAAAAAAAAAAAACATTTTTTTTAAAAAGTTTTTTTTTTTATTATATTTTTTGCATGCGAGTCTCATCCCATTTTTTTCAGACTCAGGTTTCGGCCGGCCGAAAGGTTCGGCCACTTTTTGGCCGAAACCGAAACTACGGCCGAAACCATGATTTTTGGCCGAAACTGGCCGAAACCGTAACCGAAACCGAATATTCGGTCGGTTCCTAGTTCTTAGTAACGTCAAATTAACAAACTTTTTTTTCTACCTTTAAAGAGTGGGGAGCAATATTTTTAGAAAAAAAAAACCTCATCAGTATGAAAAGCATGAAATAATGTTAGACGGGAATTAATAAGTTTTTAAAATCTTTGACAGTTTACGAAAATCGTTTCTTAATTCAAGTAAAAGTTGGGATAAAAGAAGTCGGAATGGGGGATCAAGGCGAAGATGGCCAAACTTAGAGGAGTGAAACTCTTTAGTCTTTCAGTAATTCAGTTAAACTTTGTTAGTTGTCAAAAGAAAAAAAGATTATTCGATCAATGATATTGATAAATTATTATTTTTATGTTCTATTGATTTTAATGAAAAAAAAAAAACCTTAGAGCTTTATCGGCAATTTACTCTCCAACAAAATTTCACTTATTATTTCTATATATCAAAAGAAGCGAGAATTATACTTTGACAGCGAATGTATATATACATGTACAAATACTATTAATATTAACAAGTTAAATGATTTAAGCTTTCACGATTGTTATCATTAGTAATAAAAGACATTTTTGGCATTAATTGTGGTTTATTTTACTTAGTAGTTAATAATATAAATTACAACGTTTCGGCCACTATTTCTGCACTCGTCATCAGAAGATGTATTAACTTTAAAAAGCAAACATTAAATGACCTAAAATAAATATCGAAAACGTCTTTTATTACTATTATTAATAACAAGTATGACAACAAATCGAAACTTCTCGCCTAGTGGCAGACAGGTTAGAATTATTGACATCATCTACGGGTATATGGAATTGGATTCAGAACGAAGATTTAATTAAATCATTTTAAAAACATTCTATATAAAAATACAGTGGAATCGTCACTGATGGAAACTCGTAGCCCGATTATTCTTATCTCCCGCTGATTCGTACAAACTTGCCCTTCTCCAGAGGAATTCCGATAGTTGGTATAAAATAAAAACAATACATTTCCTCTCGGTAATTCGTATTATTTTTATGTTCGACGTCACTTAAAACGCCCGATAATTCGTATTTCCAGCTTAAAAAAGCTCGTTAATTCGTAGTTTTCAAGAGGAAGGGTGGAGAGAGACAAGTTTTTCTCGTTCATTCGTTATCTATAACTCAAAGGAAATGAGGAGAGGGAAATTAAGCTTCTCTTACATTTTTTTCTTTCTACAATTCAGTCTTTGCATTAATATTTTAATTTTTTTTTTTATTTCGTACTCCCGATAATAGGTATTCCCGATAATTCGTACCAGACCGTCAGTCCCGTGACGATATGAATTATCGGGATTGTACTGTACTGTATATGCATTTATGCCTCAAATGGAAACCATTTGATATGCATGAATAATTGATAGTTAATACGAAAATGTATTTGAGGACGATAAGGAGAATAAAAACCAGCCCTCGTTTTCTCTCTCACCACTTCATTTATTTGCAAATATTTCGGCTCCTATACAGGGGCCATCCTCAGTTCATATATGAATTTTATGAGAGAGATTGTCAATCTATTAAAAATATATTCATATACTGGCATAGAACGTCCAGGCACGAGGCTCATGCGCCCAATTGTTCTCAAATATATTTTTAATAGATTGACAATCTCTCTCATAAAATTCATATATGCACTGAGGATGGCCCCTGTATAGGAGCCGAAATATTTGCAAATAAATGAAGTGGTGAAAGAGAAAACTAGGGCTGGTTTTTATTCTCCTTATCGTCCTCAACTACGATTCCCAGCTGAAAACCACAATTGCATCGAAAATGTATTTGTTTAGTCTTTATTCATATGTCGAAAAAATGACTAAAAACTAAAAAATTTGAGAGGATCCACTTTAAAAAAATCAAACAACTTTTTTGATCAAAAAGTCAACGGTTCGGTTTTCCTTCTGACAGAATATATCGCCTGCTGAGAACCATAGTGGCGAAAGTCCGAAAATTCAATTTGTGAGTTAAATCTACGAAACGTTGTTAAAACGTCTTCTCTTTTGAGTGACAAAGTGGTGAAAATATATTTCCCTTCTTTCTGGCCTATTATAATTTGTTGCCCGGCTATTATAAATGTATATGTTTATTAAACTTTTAAATGCCTTTTCTCGAATTGTTGAATTTCGGACTTACCCTATGATTCTCAGCAGGCGATATAATTATAATAAATATAAAAATTTCTCCCTCCCTTTCCCCGAGGAAAAATGTTAATAATTTGAGTCTGTAACGTAGATTATAATAAAATATTTTATTTTTTTATATCATTTGATATTTTGATGAATTTAATTTTCACTTTTTATTTATTTTTTTAATTAATAAATTACTGGTACTGTTTTTTTATTTAATACCGAAATGGAATTTGCGTTAAAAAAAAAGTCAGCTGTTGTTTTGATTTCAAAGTGTTGCCAGTTCGACAGGTTGGAGTATAACAGACAATTATTACTAAATTACATGAAAGAAAAAATTAAACTCGCATTTCAAGGGGAGAGAGAAAGAGAGAGAGAGAGAGAGAGAAGGAAAAAAAGAAAGAGAGAGAAAAAACTCAAGTGAAACTTGTTAGATAGAAAGAAAAGACTCGTTGTCTAATCAGAGTAAAAAAGGAAGATGAAATTCACGGTCAAAACTAGGAATGAAAAAAAAAACGAGGAGGTGGGAGAGGGAAGGAGATGATGCATTCTTTGTAAGGCCACCGGGAGAGAAGCACTCGCGTGACTTGCTGTTCGTTCCTCTTCCTCAAAAGTGGCTCCCATCAAAATCAGAGGAGGGAATCAATCATGCATAGGGCACTTGACCCCGAAATTGCGGGAGAAAAAGAATTAGACTGATCTCAGAATTTTATTTATATAAATATCATGGTTATATATTTTTGTTCAGACATTCCGATCATGCTTGTTTTTATTTTTTTTATATCTTAACAATATATTACAAGTAGCACCAGAAGTTTGTTGGAAATTAAAAAATTTTGTAAAAAAAAAGAATAGGAAGTAGAAGAAACCATAACCTAAAAATAGAATAGGTCTTAACTACTGTATATCCATTCTGCTAAGTGATGAAGTATAGAAAACAATCGTGGACAAATTTAATATTCTTATTAAAAAAATGTTTATAAATTTTAATTGAAGTTTCTTTAGATTAGCAGAGATAGAGGCATAGGCGTAGCCAGAAATTTTTGATGGGGGGGTTCAAGAAAATTTTTTCAAAAATTCGAAAAATTTAAGACTATTTTAGGGTATTTATAAATTTTGTTTTTGTTTTGTTTTTTAGCTAGAGTAAATTATTATATTTTACTTTCTCTTACCCTATATTTGTATTATAGAGCTTAAATATCTAATCATGGCTTGGGTCCCATGGAGGGGGGGGGGTTTGAACCCCCAAACCCTCTCCCTGGTACGCCTATGGATAGAGGTATTGAGGATAAAGCTTTACCTCCTCAATAATCAAGTACTTTCAAGAGAAACTCAAAAAGGGAGCTTATCTTCTTTATTTATTTAATTAATATAATTTAAATATTGATTAGTATAGTAAATGGACGATTTTAAATGAGGCTCCATCGTGAAAAATTGTTTAGAAGATTTCCGAGATGATTGTATAGAATTGTATAGTACACCTTCTTGACTCGAACAGAGTGGCACATTTGCGAAACAGATGTGCTTACTCTTACACCACTAATTTAAAGGAAAGGTGGAATAGACACGTAAATTAATTTAAAAATCGAACTAACTAGAATCAAATAATTTTGAAAATTTGAAATTATTTATTTAAAAAAATCCTGAATGTTTAATAATGATTTATAAAAGTTAAAAATGTTATTATAAATTTAAATGTGAGCATGCAAAATAAGAGTATTGCTATTTTAGCGAAAAAGTTATATATAATAATAGAATTTAAACATTGAAATTACTATTTATAGACTATAGTTTTTTCCTCGAATCAATTAGTACATAAATATAATATAGAGATAAATATTAATTACAATGAAAAAGTCATGATTGTCAGCTCCGGAGATATGGGAAGAATTTAAAAAACTTGTTTTTAACATTATTTAGCTATTTGGTGTCTCTCAGGCAAAATATGCCCTATTTTAAAGCAGACATCGACAACCCTGGCGATTGTTAAAACAAATAATTGTTTCAATACCTAAACCTCCCTCTCAATGCTCTAAACAAATAAATAAATTTTTGATATTGATTTCTGGCTTATTATGAATTATTATTCTTGGCGAACATAAATAATAATATATCACAATTATTTATAATTCCTATACTATTATTTAAAATTCACAGATTATCAATTAGGCCTATGTTTAGTTTACTATACTGACAAGAAATTTTTTTTTTTTGGAATCCAAATGGCTTAAATAAAATTATCGGACTGCCTGGGATTCGAACCCTCGACCCTTGGTATACAAGGCAGGCACGCTACCAACTATTCCAAGCCCGAGGGCAACTATATGTTTTAATAAAAAGTTGAGAAGCAGCCTTCTATATTTATATGTATTTTTAATACTTTTTATCCAAAGGGATAATAATATCTTGGAGAGGTTCAGTCAGCCCCTAGCAATGAGAGCAGAAAGTAAAATAAGTTTTCGATTAATTATAATTAGATAAAATTAAAAATTAAAAAGACGAGTTGATATGTTTCAAAATTGTCAATATCTCCCTCGTTCGTTTTTACTTTTATCTAATTTTAGCATAATTTTCTATCTATCTAGAATCACTGTTTACTAATTTAATATTAATTAATTATTATAGCTAATATTATAATATATTGGGATCTTGATCAAATATTGCAGAATATTTAATAAATAGGAAAAAGAAAGAATTTTGGTGTCAAAGATAAATTTCAAATATGATTAAATACAGTAACAGAAATAAATTAGATTTCTAATTTAAAAAAAAAATCTAATTCAAAGATAGAGGATAAAAATATGTTCTTTCATTCAAACATAAATCTTAAAACCTTTATATACATATTCAATAGATAAAATTGATTATAAAACTAGTATCAAAATGATTGAGCATACAATCAAAAATTTAATAGTAGTCAATAAATTTTCTCTTTGGTCGATTACAAGCTAGTCAGAATGTTTTATTAGAATCACATTATCATTATTGTGATGAATAAAAAAAGGATTTGAGGAATAATTTGTTTTTGTAGTTAAGTAATTAGAAAACCCTGTCTCTTGAAGGGTAGAGAATTTTTTAAATAATTACTAAACTTACTTTGTTAATTTACTTCTGAAAATAACACAAATGTCTAAATAAGTATCAATTATCCCCCGGGGGGAGGTTTAAAAAAAAAAATTCTTTTTATATCAATAAATAATATATTAAAACATGTCATCACTTGTTTTTTGTTTTAATTTAACTATTAATTAAATGCTAATTTAACTATGTTTATCAGTTTAAATTTAAAAAGAAAAATATTTAGTAACACTTATTTAGACCCACATTTTTGAGCTCAGGGAGCCTCAAATCATATTTCCATTAAAATCTTGACAATTTTTGATGCGATCGCAATACTTTCTCTCTCTCTCTAAACATAGGTAAGAGAAAGTAAAAATATAAATTATAAATTCACTTTGTTAAAAAAAAAAAAAAAAAAAAAAAAATGAAGTGACATAAAGGCTCAAGTTATTGAATTTTGAAAAAGTTTTATAAAAA
>JAKCPI010029879.1:0-13310 GCA_023213315.1 Euborellia annulipes | reverse complement strand
GACAATTTTGATTAAAATTTAAAAATCAATTATTTTTTAGCTCATTAAAATGTATATTTTTTAAAAATTATTATTGTCAACACTTCTAACCCGTCACCCTCAGGGTGTAGGAGGTAGGTTTAGATAGGCTTAGATGAATCCACTTAACTTATTCTCAACACATTTACCCATTAGCTCAAAGGGCGGGATATTGTAATTTTTGCAACAACCAAATTGTTTAAACGCCTCTCTTTTGCTTTCGGACTTATTTGCATACTTATTATAACAAAACAATATCTAAACATTGATGTATTTGTGAAACGTCAGGAACTAATTATATAAATGTACATTAAATAAATATATATTAATTAAAATTATATTACTAAATTGATTAAATAAACTTGATATGTGTTTTCTAAATAAATCAATAGTTTAAACTAAAAAATTACTTTAAAATATCATCTCAAATCGAAATCAATTAAATACGTATTTATTTACATGCATATAAATTAAACTTTATTTATTGATATAAAATTATTTCATTAAATGATTTTAGTAGATAAAAATTTTCTTATTATTATAAATTTTACTAATATTAATTTACATTTGGATATCTCTTAAAAGTTTCCCACATTTTTTTTTTTTTTTTTTTTTAATTAAAATAATTAAAATAAATGTTTTGAGTTTAAAAAATTAACAAATAAATATTGCGTTACAAAGCGAGAGAAAGAGTATGAGGAACCCATAGGGATTTCGCTTCGGGCAGTAAGTTGGTTAAATAGCAATGAAATTGAAAATTTATTTGATCATTTTATATAAATACATATAAGGCTTTAACAAACATAAATAATACGAATATAAACTATTGAATAAATGATTAATAAAAATTATTTTCTTTAAATTTTTTTTTACACTTCCATTTAGAGCAGAGGTCGCTGAACTTTTTTGTTTCGTATTGCATTCTTTTTCGGTTTTAAGTAGCCCCCTGCCTAGCAAATATAGCATTTTTGAAAATTCATCAATTTCACATGATTTTTTGGTTGATGTCTAACTGTAGTAGGGTGTAGAAGAAAAAAAAACAATAAAAAACATACATTAATTTTTTATATAGGCCTATATATAATAATGAAACCGAAATTTAGTTACCGCTTTTTAGTGTGAGAAATTAAGTGGTGCTTTGATAATAAATTTTCAATATTTGGTTTCAATTTAGTGAGATTTAAACTTAAAAGTACCGTTCTTTAAAATAATGTTTCTTGGTGTTATTTTTAATACTAGACTATTATATATTCTTAACATAGAATCGATGCATTGTCAAGAGAAGTCCTATAAATAGTAAAAGTATAAAAAATAAAATAAATGAAATCGACTATCGAGGACCTCCGTTTACATCTCAAAGACCCCCAATTTTTTTTCGCTGATTAAGCAACTTAGCCTTAGAAGATTGAAGAAACGCCTTGAGTACTAAATCTTATTATAAAATATACCACATTTCTTCATTTACTAATATAAGTAAAAAAAATATTCTTTTACTTTCCTTTTGATTCTATTTCTTGTTGCATTAATAATGAAATGATGAGATGTGGTGTAAGTTATTATAGTTATATATTGCAATAGCTCAGAGCCGGAACTACGAGAGTTTTTAAGAGGGGCAAAATTTAATTTGCCGCCCCCTCCCTTAAAATTTTCTATATAAAATTCATATCATTTTACCTTCTTTTTAGTAAATCTTTCTTTAATTGCCGCCCCCTGATATATGCCGCCCGGGGCACATGCACCCACTGCTCCCCCCTAGATCCGGCCCTGCAAAAGCTATTATTGAGTCAAAAGCCCGGTAGTTAGGCAGCCCAAATAGTAGCTTGTCTGCGTGAGAAATACCTTTTTCAAAGCAGACAATAGACCGATGATCCTTTTTAACAAATAACCATAAAAATTTATCTTAATAATATTAACAAGATATATCTGAATAAAAATTGTCTCAATGTTTTAATCAGAAAAAAAAGTTTAGTGAGCGTGTGCCATTTGGGCTGCCTAACTACCGGACCTTAGCCTCAATACTATTTCAATAGATGGTACAATAAGATTAGTATTTTACATGGCCATTGTTGAAGAAATAGGACCTTAAATTTTAAAGGAGCCATAATTTAATAATGTTTTAAGACTTTTTCTCTAAAAATTTATAAATAATAATAAAAATCATTATAACATTCCTTTTCTTAGAATATCCAATCATTAAAATATTAATATTAAAACACTAATCATTCTAACAAACTCAAATGCTAAGGATGTGGGTAGATTCCTGTGTAGGCCTATGTGTTTAAATGGTGGGTGTATTCTAGGTATGTGTATGCTTTGAGTGGGAGTAAGAAACTCCTAGCAGGTTCGTATAGTAAAATATTAAAAAAAAAAAAAATTTAAATAGCCATTGATTTTCAATATAACGTTCGCTAAGTTAAAAGTTGAATTTATAAATACCATTTTTTTAATGATTCTAGTTTATTTATTAAAATCTCTAATTTTAAACCTACATTTTTTAAGGTCCTTTTCGGCCATTTAGACCCCATCCCTATTTATTTCAAATGATTTGAAGTCAAATCAAATGATATGCTATGGGACGGGAATCGAACCCGGGACCCCGGCGCGAGAAGCTAGTGTCTCCTCTCTGAGCCACGGGTCACGGGCTTTTTCTACTTTCCTTTACATTATTTTTCTTACACTGTGGTGTCGGCCCAAATGTCTACATGAAAATTCGAATATTTATTTTATACTAGAACAACTGACAGATATTTGAGGGAGAGTAAGTACACTTCCACTATTTATATCTCAAAATTAATTTCGTTAAACATTTTTTTTTTTTTAAATAGGCTTATTATTTTTACTTTCTCTTACCTATATATATATATATATATATATATATAAAAATATAGTTAATATATAGAGAGAAAGTATTGGATTCATGTCAAAAATTCCAGGTCGAGATTTTGATGGATATCCCCTGAATCCAAAAAAGTGGTTTTCGTGACATGGTCTGTCTGTGTGTCTGTGAACAAAATATCTCAAGAACGAAAAGAGCTAGGAAGTTGAAATTTTATATTTAAGATAGACACCCCCTGGGACGTGACACGAAGCTTTTGAACAAAATCGAGCAAAGAGTACTAGTACTTTACTGATGCACTTTTCAGTTTTTTTTCGATTTTCTCAAAATTCGCTGCAACGATTTTGATTAAAATTCAAAAATCAATTATTTTTTAAATGCTCTTTAAAATGTATATTCTCATTTAGCCATTGAAATCTTCTTGAAATCTTGAAATTTATTTTAACTTTTATTTAATTTTTTTAGTGTGAACAATATTCATTTATAGTCAAATTTCATCTACTAATGCCAAAATGTTATGACTGGACTGGTGGCCAAAATGGCATACAAATGCCAAAGGCCAATAAATAAATAAATTTAATTTTTTCAAATGATTAATTTTTAACTAAATTTATTTTTAATCTAAAATCAATAAAGAATGTTTTCTGAGAAAATAATTTAATTATTAACAAAGAAAAGAAAAATTGAATACTATTGATATTAAAGCGAAAACTACCTTATTTACTTGACAAGTGAAATACTGTATTAATATTAGGAAAAAATTCGGGGAGCCAATTCAAGAAAACTGAATATTTTTTTTTTAATTAACGAAATTAATTTGAGATATAAAATAAAAGCATTTAATAAAAATATAAATAAAATGTACTCACTTTTTCTTTACCTCCCCTCTAACATAAAATAAAAATTTGAATTTTAATGTGGACATTTGAGCCGACACCACAGTGTTGGAAAAATAATGAAGAGAAAAGTAGAAGAAAGTTTAAGATTAGAGATTTAAATAAATCATTAACGCCTGGTATGGAGGTAGTCCAGCACCCCTCATAATTCCGCTTAGCACTCTCACTCGAATGAAAGAGGAAAAAAAAACACGAAACCGGATTAAAACTGAAGATGACATATCAAGCGACGAAAGTGTCAAGTGTTTATACAAATAAATAATAAATTTAAATTGAAACATAATTTACCTAATTAAATTATGTTTCAACTAGAGCCATTTTAAATTTAAAATAAACATTTCATTTGGAAAATCTTACTCTATTTCCATAAAACTTTTCCATTTTTTTTGTGTCCTGAACATACGATAGGGTATGTCTCATCGACCTTAGTGAGCCAAATTATTTTAACTCAATTTATATTGCTGCATTATGATTTTATTTTTGTCTAAACGCCTGGAGAGTAGGCATCAATTGTTCTTGATATGCGATGCGTAGCAGCCGAGGGAAGGCGCTGCTCCCAACGAAAACCGACAGGAATCAGACGCTCGGTTAGTGCTGGGCTAAATAGGCATAAAATCCGAAAAAAAAACTTATTCAGATCTAATTATTCCCCCTCCCTGGTTGTTGACTCTACATTTGACCAAGGTTGTATCCCTCGATCATTTTTAACTATTTTTACTGGGGCTAGAAGAAATCACTCTATTTTACCTCATTTACTGCAAATATTTCATTGTCTTATATTTAACATCAAAATATTTACAAAAAATTTTTTTAGGGTCTATAATTAGGTAAATTAAAAAGCTTAGCTTAGCTTGGAATATTGTGGTGCAATAATGACAAGATTTGCAATATTGTTGCAATATTCCAAGCTGTCTGGAGTTTAGATTTGCAATATTGTTCAAGATTGGCAATATTCCAAGCTGTCTGGAATGTTTCAAAATATTATTTGATACGTATTTTGATACTTACTGTTTTCTCAGGGGGCCACATCTTGTGGGCACGTGGATGGCGACCACGAGCTGCCCGAGCTGGGACAGGCAGTCCTTCAGTTCTTTAAATGTCTGTCTCTTCCTTCCTCTTTTCAACAGGCGTCAGATCGTGCGACGGGCCGGCCTGTTATATTTCTTCCGGTCGTAAAAACGTATGATAGGGTTGGAGGGAAAGAGTAAGGTCCGCCGATCCCGCATTGCGGGAATATGGCTAGGACAGATTGATACTTACTGTGTCACCCTTCAGAAGTGATGCAAATAACCTAATGTGTGGAGCCTACAGTTATCAGTTTAATTTTAAACTTTAAAAAAAAATATTTTGGGGAAGCTGGTAGCGGAACGAAATACTATTCACTCTGTTTGTATATTTTTTTCTATTCTTAACTAAAAATATTTCATGAGCGCAATAATAATAGGCTAATAATAATAGCTAACACTTAATTCGAATGATAAGTATGCTTGGACCCCATTATTAATAAATACTTTATAAGTTTCGATTAAAAGTCTATATAGTCAAAGATGTTAAGAGGATTAATAAAAAAAAATAACCTATTAGATTCCAAAAAAAAAAATCTGGTGTGACTGGCGCACAGCACACAACTTTCTCTTACCTTCGGTAATCGAAATTTGTGTACTGTGCTTGTCACACCAGATTTTTTGTGTATTTAGTTTCCGTCAGTAGGGTACAATTGAATTCAAGATGTAAAATTTATAAGTATGGGAAAATATTTATATTTTGATACCATGGCAACCATTTCTCCTATCTTTTCTATGGAGTACAAGAGTAAAGTGGTCTTCAGAAGATTTCAATCACAAAATGAGAATATACATTTTATAGAGAATCTAAAAAATAATTGATTTTTGAATTTAAAAAAAAATCGTTGGAGCAAATTTTGAGAAAATCGAAAAAACTGAAAAAGTGAATCAGTAAAGTGCTAGTACTCTTTGGTCGATTTTGTTCAAAAGCTTCGTGTCACGTCCCATGGGGGTGCCTAACTTAAATATAAAATTTCAACTTCCTAGCTCTTTTCGTTCTTGAGATATTTTGTTCACAGACACACACACAGACACACACACACACACAGAGACAGACCATGTCGCGAAAACCACTTTTTTGGATTCAGGGGACCTCAAAACGTGAAGATCCATCAAAATCTCGACATCGAATTTTTGACATGAATCCAATACTTTCTCTCTATATATATATTACATATATACATAGGTAAGAGAAAGTAAAACTTTTAAAAAAGATAACAATAGAATGAAGGATAAAAACGTAATTCTACAAATAAAACCAAACAGAATTAAAAATTTGAGATTCTTGATACTTAATTTCAAACTCAAAAATATTAAGTTTCTTTTCATCTGATTGTCGGTATAAAGCTTCCACCTAGCGGAAGCTTTTAAAAACATTGTTTAAAATCAATATCTTTGATAATAAATTTTCCCTAATAAAATTAAATAAAATATACCAAATTTTTGCAATTATTCTTAATTAATTTAGGATTAAATTTTGCATTTGTAAAAAATGTGACTATATGGCTTATTTGTATGAAAAGGGCGGAAACAAAGAGTGGAGGTAGAGGATTCATAGCATAAGAATTAGAGAGCATTTAATATTTAATCTAGTTATCTTTCATTTGTTATTTATATAATTCATTTAGGTCCTCTAAAATTTACTTTTGAATTTTTTTGTCTGAAAAAATCCTCAGATCGCCATGTAAACAAATGAAGTATGACGAAATTTCCAGCTGAATCCTTTTGATTTCTCTAGGTCACCTGAATTTCTCTAGTATCGATTTAAATAGTTTATTTTGTCATCTGGAAATGTGCAAAGCTTCTTTAATTTAGGAACAATATATTGTTTAAACTAAATTTTTTCCTATTATCACTTGCCAGGAATCGCTTGAGTAAATAACTCATTATAGATTGACGTTTCTTTCTCTCCTCCTATATACCTATTTTCTCTCCCACCTGTTAACTAATAAAAATTAACTCTATAAATTCAATAAATATTTGAAAAAATAATATACTGTTCGAAATTTGAAAAAAGGTATTTTGAGTTTCTACTATTCGTTCCTCTTCGGACTATGCTGCTACCTAGAGGAAATCTTTCGAAGCTTTTATGATGTTAATACCCTTTGATGGTGTCTCGACCTGGTGGTATTTTTCCAACTAAAAATATCTTTAGTCTGTTATCCCAAAATCAAAAAAAATTTTAATAATTAGGAAATGATTATCTTAAAATAATTTTACCTAGGTTTCGGATTGTGAGTCACTATCCCACAAATAATTAATTCCAACAAAATAAAGTCACAAATAAAAAAAATTTAATTATTTTTAACAATTTTTGTTTATTTGTTGGTGTACGAAAAGTCCCATAGCCTCCGAGATTCGGACTTGAAAAGTCAGGGTTGGTACTGTACACCAACAAAAAACATACAAATTGTTTATTTTGTTGTGCCGTTCCAGTAAGGGCGGATCCAGAGGAGTTTCTCGGGGGAGAGTGGGGGGGGGGGTAATCTGGTGTGATTGGTCGCACAGCACACAATTTTTTCTTTCGACAATTTAAAGGTGCATTCTGTACTTGTTTTTACCAGAATATAGTAGTAAGTAAGTAAGTAAGTTTATTTGTTCCAGCTAGTTCGCTATACAAATTGAGTGAGTTTGTTACATTATATTATTCTTTTTCTTTTCTCATGCTACATATAATTTCATATACATTTTATAAAAACAAGCATCTCCTACATTTTTTTTTTTTTCACTTACAACATTTCTCATACTTCTTTATACAAAACTTTCATAAATACAGTATTTAATTTGTACAGTATTACCAGAATATATATACAAATCAAATTTTGAAGTAAATAAAACTTTATTCCCAAAAAAAAATATTTTTCTCAAATCCTGGAGGAGGGGGTAATTACCCCCTTTACCCCCCCCCCCCACCTATCCACCCTTGCGTTCCAGGCTGACCTTTCGGGCACTGGTCTAGGCCATCTTCAGAGCTCAAATATTTTCATACATATAATTATCACTTGTTATTATTGCACCTTTTATACAATTTAAAAATATAATCTAAAATATACAGAGTATATACCCCCAGGGATGGGCGTTAATCAGTTACATGTATTTGAAATACAAGATACCAAATACAATATTAATTGGTATCTTGTAACTCGTTACAGCATAGGCAAAGTAATTGCTATCTTGTATTTCGTTACATTTTTTTAGTAATTGTTATCTGAAATTCGAGATACCAAATACTTTTTTTTTAATTTGCCGCAGTGTAAAAAGTCTTGTAAAGGGAGCTGAAATCGTTTTAATTTATTTAATATTACTGTATGTAATCGTCGTGTGGGTTCTCTGCTCCGAATCTTAGTAAAAAACAGTAACGAGAAGTCAATCAATCCGCCAAATTTTCACTCTTCGTTAAAAAACTTTTTTTGCTTTCTTCTTTCAACCAGCTCTCAACGACTAAATCTTTGTTCTTCTGCCCCAGTTGAAAGATTGTTTTCATTTGCGGGTTTATTCATTCTCCATCAAGTTACAGATTACCCCACAAAACTTTTGAAAACTTGGTTTTTTGAAACCTTTTCATATTTTTATAAATAAATTTTTTTTAGGGTCATGATTAATTTTATTTTTTTCGATTTTCCAAAGGTATTCTCCAATATAAGTTTAGCTGCCACTTTCCTAAACTAAATTTATTTAGGGTTCCAAATAGAGCCCTGCACGGGCCGATTTTTTTTGGCCCGGACCGGCCCGTGTCCGTATTTTTTTATGACTTCCCGCTCGTACCCGGCCAGTAATTTTTTACCATTCTTCAGGCCCGCCCGGAATTTTTTCAAACCCGCCCATACCCGCCCGAGATTTAGTGAATGAATGAACGAATGTCTAGCAATTTTCCCCCCGGTAAATAAAATTTCATTTGCATGCCCGTCCGCCCGAACCCGTTTATTTAGACTTGGTACCCGCCCGTAATTTTTTCATGGCCTCCAAAGCCCGCGGGCCGGGCGGGTAACGGGCCACGGGTACCCGTGCAGGGCTCTAGTTCCAGAATTACCCCACCAAAAAGTAATTTAAAATCAAGGAAAAATTTGTTTGTAATTGGTATTTTCAATGTATTTGAAATACGTAATTGGTATCTTGTATCTCGTTACACAAACCCGTGAGTAATTGGTATCTTGTATTTCGTTACAAAAATCTGAAGTAATTGGTATTTTGTATCTCGTTACTCAAAATCGAGTAACTTGCCCATCCCTGTATACCCCGTATATGTCTTGGAAATTTTTTTGACTCAACCTTAGAAATACTTCCAGCCACAAGAAATTACCTCACAATACAAGAGAGATTTATTGAATATTAATATTTTATTCAAATATATACAGTAGATCTCAAAAACTTTAATTTTATTGGCTAATTTTTTTCAAGGAGATCTCATTCTTTTGAGATAAAATTTATAAAGCTTAGTTTTTCATTTCTAGGCCTTTATTCCAATCGATAGACTTAGGCTACAATGATTTTAAATTAATTGCTCCCAGACTTGATTTTTTACTTTCTCTTACCTATGTATATATGTAATATATATATAGAGAGAAAGTATTGGATTCATGTCAAAAATTCGATGTCGAGATTTTGATGGATCTTCACGTTTTGAGGTCCCCTGAATCCAAAAAAGTGGTTTTCGCGACATGGTCTGTCTGTGTGTGTGTGTGTGTGTGTGTGTGTGTGTGTGTGTGTGTGTGTGTGTGTGTGTGTGTGTGTGTGTGTGTGTGTGTTCACTTTTAAGCATGAAGGAATTGAGCTATGAGGCTGAAATTTTATATTTAAGTTAAACACCCCCGGGACCGGAAAAATAAGCTTTTAATCAAAATCGGCCAAAGAGTACTAGTACTTTACTGATGTACTTTTTCAGTTTTTTTCGATTTTCTCAAAATTCGCTCTAACGATTTTGATTAAAATTCAAAAATCAATTATTTTTTAGATGCTCTTTCAAATGTATATTCTCGTTTTGCCCTCAAAATTGTTTGAAGCACACTTTACTCTTGTACTTCATAGGGAAGATAGGAGAAATGGTTGCCATGGTAACAAAATATAAATATTTTCCCATGTTTATAATTTTGACATCTTAAATTTCTAATATATTGGCGGAAACTAAATATATTTCGACACAAAAGAATCTGGTGTGACAAGCACAGAACACAACTTTCGATTACCGAAGTTAAGAGAAAGTTGTGTGCTGTGCGCCATCACACCAGATTTTTTTTCTTATAAATAATGAACGCTTTAAATGAGAAAAGGATCTTATCACTTAATTCAAGTGTTAAATGAAGGAATGGCATTAAAGTGAACGAACGGCCCCTGCCTGCAAAGACGAAATTGACGGCTCCAAACAAGTGGAAATTTATTTATATTTCTTTTTATAAAAGAAAATTAAAATAGACTCGTTTATTTTTAAAAGGCTTTTATTAATTTGACTTTCCTCAGAAAGCGACCACGCTTTTTAAGTTTTTTCTCAAAAAATCGCTCTAACGATTTTAATTAAAATTCATAAATTATTTTATATAAACATTCTGTTTATTCTCATATTCTCCCAAAATTTGAGGGTGTTTGTTTATAAATTTGACCAAGAGGTAGAAATTTATTTGTCGGGTGTTTAGTTCCCTCGTTTACACTTTTTTCGCGAGTTTTTGAAAACTTTACATAACCATAAATCGCGCCCCGGCGTGAGATAAAAATTTAAAAATTGGAATTTTTTTTAGTCTTAGTACCTAGTATAAGTGTACCAAATTTTAGGAAAATCTGAGATGGTGAGGAAAATTTTCTTCTAAAATTGTGTTGATTTGTCATGGAATGGACCCTTTACTCTTGTTCTTCATAGGAAAGATAGGAGAAATAGTTGCCATGGTAACAAAATATAAAAACTATTTTTCTATGTTTTTCTACATTTTGGATTCTAATATATTGGAGGAAACTAATCATATCTCGACACAAAAAATCTGGGGTGACAGAACACAACTTTTAATTATTTAGAGAAGAGAAAGTTTTGTGCTGTTCGACCAGTCACACCAGATTTTTTCTGACTTTTTGCAAGGGATAATTCGCATAAAAAAGAAATAATTTGTTTTTCTTTAAAATATAATCTTTTAAATTAATCAATTTAATTTTATTGCTTGTGTTCTATTTATAGAGCATTGTTGGCGCCTCTCCCCACTCCAACCAGTGCGGCGACCGTCGCCGCCTCAGGCAGCAGCCGTCAGTCTAGAGGCAGGCGACGCTGCAGCTCAAACGCCAAGGCATTCTCTCTCCTCTCTTCGTTGAAATTCTCTCGAATTCATCACCAACAGGTAAATATCACTCAATTATTTATTGCGTTTCAATTTAATTATAAAAGCGAAGTAAAAGAGATACATACATATTTCGAAATTTTATGTCGTTTTCTTATGAAGGTCAAAGCAAGAAGTTTCAAATCTTAGGTTAGAGTGAATTCAATAATCAATTCAAAACTGATTTTATTTCGTTTCTTTAATTAAATGTAAATAATATCAAAATTTTAATTCATATAACGAATTTCTTTGGAAAAGGTGAAAATTAAAATAAGAAAACCTTAATATATTTATATTATACCTAATTCGTTTCCGTTTTGAACAATCTTCCGGGCTGTTGTAAAATTTATTTTTATAAAAATAGAAATTTTTGTTTATTTGTTAAAAAAAATTTTCCATTCTTTCAGAATCGTTTGTCATGATTATGATATAAATATACTAACGAATCAACTCAAGATGTATTTACTTCTTTAATTTTCATCAACAAATTAAAGTTACAATAATTATGAGTAGCTACCAATCAATTGAAATAAAAAGAGATGCGGTACCTAATAATAATAATAGAATAGAAATTGAGTTTTTCAATTTCATTACATAATTAGACTATTTATTTTTTTAATAAATATTTTATTTTTTTTGGTAGAGGAAAACAAAAATTTAACATTGAATGATTTTTTTTTGTCAAAAACACTCACACTTTTTTCCCATTCACACTCACATTCACACACTCATGCAGACAGTCTTTTCGGCAACTCAGGCCATATAAGACTTTAAACTATAACCGTTATTATGAGAATAAATATATTGGGGTCCAGGCATTCTTATTTAAGCCATTTGGTATCCACATGACAAATAAAATCAACGGACTGCCTGGGATCCGAACCCTCGACCCTTGGTATAGAAGGCAGGCGCGCTACCAACTACGCCAAGCCCGAGGGCTACCTTTTTTAATGTTTTTTAAAAGCAATAATTCACAAAAAACAGTCATTAACAATGAATATCGTCTAATTTAATTTTATTTTTTGTATTATTGACAGAGCATTGTTGGCGGTGCTCGCTGGCTTCCCCCACTCCAGCCAGCGCGGCGACCGTCGCCGCCTGAGGCAGCAGCCTTCAGTCACTAGATAGGCAAGCAGGCGACGCTGCAGCACAAACACCGAATTTTCTCTCTCTCTTCGTTAAAACTCTCTGGAAAACATCACCACTAGGTAATTATCATTCACTCATTATATATTCCGCTTTCAATCTATAGGATCGCTTAAGATATAGATAATTAATTAATTTAAGAGTTAAAATTGAATAAGATCGAGTCTGTTCTAAGCTTTTGTCTAAATGCCGAAACTCTCTCTTCTCCCCTTTATTTTTGTTAAAGTGATAATTATATAGCCTAAATCACACCTAATGCCTATAGTCACTCAACTCATTCCATATTGAGCGATTTATTAAAGGTATTTAATAATCTCTTTTGTTTTTACTTTCTCTTACCCCAATATATGTTAATATATAGAGAGAGAAAGTATTGGATTCATGTCAAAAATTCGAGGTCGAGATTTTGATAAATATACAAGTTTTGAGGTCCCCTAAATCCAAAAAAGTGGTTTTCGCGACATGTGTCTGTCTCTCTCTGTGCGTGTGTGTGTGTGTGACACTTTTAAGCATGAAGGAATTGAGCTATGAGGCTGAAATTTTATATATAAGTTAAACACCCCCCCGAGAGCGTAAAAATAAGCTTTTAATCAAAATAGACAAAAGAGTACTAGTACTTTGCTGATGTACTTTTTCTGTTTTTTTCGAATTTCTCAAAATTCGCTATAACGATTTTGATAAAAATTCAAAAATCAATTATTTTATTGTTTGAAGCACACTTTACTCTTGTACTTCATAGGAAAATAGGAGAAATGGTTGCCATGGTAACAAAATATAAATATTTTCCCATGTTTATAAATTTGACATTTTAAATTCCAATATATTGGCGGAAACTAAATATATGTCGACACAAAAAATCTTGTGTGACAAGCACGGACACAACTTTCGATTACCGAAGGTAACATAAAAGTTGCGTGCTGTGCGACCAGTCACACCATATTTTTTAAATATATTATTATACAAAAGCGTTGCTAGTATGATGAGCTCGTTAGAATAATTTGATTGTTCCTTTTTGTTTATTATATTAATAAAATAATAAGGTCTTTTATATTATTAT
>JAKCPI010029876.1:0-47827 GCA_023213315.1 Euborellia annulipes | reverse complement strand
AACTCAGGCCATATATATCTTTACGATAACCGTTATATATGATAATATTTATTGGGTCCAGGCATTTTTATTAAAGCCATTTGGTATCCAAATGGCTTAAATAAAATCATCGAACTGCCCAGTCCGAACCCTCGACCCTTGGTATACAAGACAGGCGCGCGGTATAGAAGATAGGCACGCTACCAATTACACCAAGCCCCGAGGGCCTTTTCTACAGAACATTAGACTTCAAGATGTAAAATTTTTAAACATATTTATATTTTGTTATTATAGCAACCATTTCTCCTATCTTTCCTATGAAGTACAAGAGTAAAGTGTGCTTCAGAAGATTTCATGAACAAAATGAGAATATGTATTTTAAAGAGGATCTAAAAAAATTGATTTAAGAATTTTAATCAAAATTGTAGAGCTAATTCTTGAGAAAATCGAAAAAAATGGACATTAAAGTGCCAAAAAATTTTTATATCAAAAAATAAAATATATATGGTAGACCTATAAAATAACATCAAATCCTAATTTAGCCAATTTTCTCAAAGGTGGTCAGATATAAATTTTTGAAAGCACAAGGACTTTTATTATAATACGCCATGTATTACATTTATAAAAATAAAAAAAATTTCTATGATGGAATAAATAAATATTTGCCTTTCCAGAGGTCGTTTGCTATTTATTTCAATCTATGATAAATAATTAATATAAATGAAAGTAAATTACAAACAAAAAAATATGTCAATCAATTAAAAAAAAAAACCTAAAACTAGGCGAAAAAATCAAAATATGAAAGTTACGAAAAGCGTGGAGGTCCTGGTTCGACTCCAGAGGGCGCAATTTTCCCCAATTTCAAATACAAACACATCTTGCAAATTTGCTATCTTAAAAATTATTTTTTCGATCACCCACTAAGAAAATGGTTCAATAATCATTAATCAGCGGTTTCTATGATCGATTCATTCCTAATATGGTCATTTAAAAAAATAGAAAAATTTATCTTTTTAAATAAATATAATGTATAAAATTATTAATAATTCAAAGAATAATTTATATTTATAAATTAAATGGAAATAAATCTGTGAGTGACGATAATAAATAAATCAGCCTGAGGAAGGAGCGAACATGACAGGCTGATAACCAAAAGTGATTCCAACTGCCACTGACCCTGAGAGAGGGGGGAAATGATAATTTTAAATTATGCCCATTTCTTGGCCTAGATTTCAATCGAATTACTTTTTATACTTTTTTTATTTAATTTATACGTCTCACTTGTAAATAAATATAAACTGTGTCAAAATTTTATGTGAAATAGATAAATATATAAATAATAAACTTCTTTGAAAGGAATATCTAATTAAATATATGAAGATGTTTTTTTAATGAGCAATATTTATTCAAACAGAGCTCTATATTTTTAAAGAATATCGAATGATATTTTATCTAAATATTCAAATTAGAAAGTTTCTTATATTATTTTAAATTTAAATAATTAATAAATAATGACTTTGTTCAACTTAAATCATTAATTAATGATATAATGATAATTTTTCTTTAGAAGAGAATAGGAATGCGCAGGGCCGGATTTAAATTTGTGCCGCCCAGGGGCACTGAAGAAAATGCCGCCCTATGACTGAAATTTTATTTTAATAGTTTTCATATCTTATTTTTTAAGAATTAGAATAACTAATAAATTGCAGAAAATTTATTATATATTATATATATTTATTAATTAAATATATTATTATTAAATTTTTTCTCACTTTCCAAATTTTGCCGCCCTGGGCACTAGCCCCGACTGCCCCTAGTGTAAATCCACCTCTGGGAATGCGTCAATTTGGGAGGAGAGGAAGATGATAAATAGGATTTGGTAGATGGGAATATATTTGATTTCAATAAGAGCATGTTCAGCCAAATAAAAAAATATATAAGCAGAGGCGTACCGAGGCAGTTGGAGGTCTGGGGCGACACTAGAAAAGGGGGCCTTATATTGAATTTTTTTTTTTTTTTTTTTTTTGGGGGGGGTGCTCATCTTTAAATATCCTTCTCCTCCATACACCATCAAAGAGAAATTTTCATTAAATTTTGTTTTTTTTTATCTAAATTTTTCCGTTTTTACTTGAGAGCCCTGAGGGCCTCGAGGCCTCTCAAAGTTAAATTTTCATTAAATTTTGTTGTTTTTTTTTTATCTAAATTTTCCCATTTTTACTTGAGCCCTGAGGGCCCCGGGGCCCTCCCAAAGTTAAATTTCATTAAATTTTTTTTTTTATAAATATATGGGAGCCTGGGACGGACCGCCCCCCCCCTCGGTACGCCACTGTATATAAGGTAAGAGGTAGAGATGACACGTCTAACACTTTGTTTTGTTAATCAAGCAAATAAATTTTAAAAAAGGCGTAATTATCAAAACATAAAGATAATTCGACTCTTCTCTTTAATAATAAATGTATTTCCATTCCAACTAATCGAATTGAAAGTGAGAGAGAAAATTTTATCTTATCGTTTCTCGCCTTTCAAGTAATCTCAAGTATTTCTACTAAAATCGGAAATGAAAGTCATTCGGTTATTTAATTTATCTAAATAAAATTTGCTCTCTCGCTTTTTATAATTAAAAGTCTTTTTACTTGGAGAGCTAAGTAATCAGGAAAAAATTTCCTATAAGAACCAAAGTGTTTATAAAATAGAATTTGTTAATTAACAATCCAGGAATGTTAGGTTATCATGATTTATATGAAGTTGCCTATCAGCTAGGTGCCAGCGGGCCTGGCAAGAAGAAAGATCAGCCACCAGATATATTAATAAAGGCATCTTTTTTGAATTAATTATTTATTAAAAATATATAAATACTGAACAACGTTTCGACTGCTTATTCTGCAGGCGTTATAAAGCAGGCTACTGTGCACTTGCTCCGGCTCAAGTGAACTGCGTCAGTACTTGATAACGGCTGCAGAATAAGCAGTCGAAACGTTGTACAGTATTTATATATTTTTAATAATTAATACAAAAATGTGATCTATAACTAAAAAATTCTCCTAATAATAATAATTCAAACCACAAAAGCTTTAATAAACGTAATAAAGGCATCATTTAGAAAAATTATTAAAAATTAAAATTAAAATTAATTAAGATAAATCTTTTTCTATCTTGGCCTAATTCCTATGTGGAGTCGGCAAAATTAATTTATAAAGAAATAAGAGTACCTGGAGAGGATATCTGTAAAAATCACCTATAAAAAGGTATATAATATATAATGTAAAACTTATATAAATAATTTAAAATTGTTAAACGTTAAAATGTAAACCCTTCCAGGTACAAACCCGGCACTGAGGAAGCCAAGCTGGAAGCTGTCGAAACCTACATTGGTTTGTTAACCTTTTAAAATAAATATGATTTTTTTAAAAATTGTATTTTTTATTTGTGTACTGAAAATGCCTAAACCTCGTTATTGAATAATATCTGCAGAACTCGGTGAGTCTACGTTTTGAAGAAATAAGAGACCGAGAGAAAAGCAAGCCCGTTTCACGGCCTGACGCTTGATATAGAAAAAGGGAAAAAAAAGTTGGCATAAAGGAAAAAATGCCAACCTTAGCTCGGGTAACTCGTGGTTGCCATCCACGTACTCACTTCTATAGAAGTGAGCCCCTGAGTGGAAAATTAATTAAGATAAATATTTAAAAAATATTAATGAATAAATTAATATTAAATTAAATATTCAAATTAATAAATTATTAAAATTAAAATAAAATATTCAAAAAAAATTAACAAAAATTTAAAAATTCCCAAAATAATAAATAAACATGTTTTGTGTTCCTAATTTCACCTTATACCGAACTTTGGACTCCAAAGTCCTAGTCAACTGGCTTATCTGAGGGATAGCTTGTTAATTAAAGTGAAGCAACCGGCCCTAAAAGTTGCGAAACAAAAATCGCATCTACTTAGTTACATCACAAAATGTATTAATTATTTAATTTTAAGATTTAATTAATATTGGTATGAATTTGAATAAAAATTAAATTTCATAACTAAAAAAATATAAATATTTAAATTGGAAATATTTTATTCATGCTTGAATATTAACGTTTATTGAATAATTGAGCGTTAAATCTAATTATTAAGTTGGAAATTATTAAAAAAGTAAGTGTGAGTGTAACAACTTTAAAAATAATATTTTATTAGCATCTTCCAATTTATTTTTATTAATTTCAGAAAATAAATATGAATAATTAACGACTTTAATGTGTTTTTTGTTTCTAGTAAATGAAATGTGAAAACGTTGAAAACAAAAAAAAAACGTTAAAAGTTTCGAGCCGCGTTTAATTGGAAAATACTAAATTTTCAAATTATAAATTTACAAGCGAGTTTCTTTTAGATTAACTGTAAGAAGAGGAAAGGTTTTTTAATATAACGAGATCGAATGGAATTTTCATGTGAATCTCGAGTGGTTTTACGAGTTGATCGTTTGACAATTTTGAAAAACATGAGAAAATCGCGACCCTCGAATATTAAGCGAGTTTTCTCTCTGAAATTGATAATCGGATTCGATTAATTAAGAAGCGTGCAATTAAAAAAGAAAAAATATTCATTTTTTTTATTTTTTATTTTTGAGGCACCGACTGACCATCAGGCGGAAGACAAAAAGCATCTAAGCAGCTGGACCAGAGAGACTGGAGAGGGAACAGATGACTTTTCAATGTCGGAATTCAGCCGCCAATCGTGATTTATAGAAATTTATATACAAAAGGACCGAAAATTTACAAAGGAAATTATTCATTTTTTATTTCTAAGTTAAAATAATCGGACCAATTCATTTTAATAAAAAATATTTCTCTCTCATCAGCTGGTAAAAATTTATATATGAACAGGAACAAAAGAAACATCTCTAAAGAATGGAATGTCTAAATGGTGATTGAAGAAAAAGAAGCAAAATAAAAGACGCAACTGCTAGATTAAGAAAATATTTCTGACTATTCGGATCTCGAAAATATTTTCGTATATTACCTTTGTTAAGAGATAAATTTAATTTTTACCTACGTCTTATTTTAATCTTTCGACATCAAAGGAGTTAAGGCCATTTAGAATAATTTATAACTTATTAATTAATTCGACGATTAATTTAATCCGGCCATTTTTTTTCTTGTCATATTCCAGTGAATGTTATTATTAATGCGAAGGATAAGTTATGGCCCCAATAGAATATGCAGATTTGGTAAGAAGAGAAGAAATTCCAGTCTTAACTCGGGTAACTCATATTTGACATTCGCATTATTATCAAATATGATTATCCGTATATATGTGGAGGATGTAACTCTAATTAAAAATGGTAGCAATACGAATTAATTCTCGTGTTCATCTTGCATAAGAGCTTCTTGTTAACTGAAATGTTGCGGTTTTGAAGTCAACGAAGAAGTTTTAAGAAATCTTTTGATACAAAAAAATCATTTTGAAGAAGCATCATTACAGGGCCGTAGCCAGAAAATAATTTCGGGGGGGGGGGGGGGGTTTGATTTGGTGGAACAGTAGAAAATCATAAAATCGTTTTAATAAAATAAATAAAATGGTGTTACTTATCATATATATTTATTAGAAAACCATTACCAGAATTTTGTTTGTAGAGATTGATTAACTATTATGTTGTGTATAACAACAAAGTAAGACGGGCGCACTAAAATGAATATCTTTTTTATTTCGGGGGGGATCAATCCCCCTTGATCCCCCCCCCCTGGCTACGGCCTTGCATCATTATAATGAAGGGATGGAGATATCAGCCAAATTGGATTGCTCAAGGTTCAATAAAAATTCCAAAATAAGATGGGCCTGAAGTAAATAATAAGATTATAAGAGATAAGACTGAATAAGATTCGGCCTGAATTTATTCAGTTATTGGAAATTATATACATACAAGATGTTTCGGCAAAGCGCACATATGTAGGCCTATAATTTCCAAAAAGTGAAGACGGCCAAATAAATTTAGGCCGAAACATCTTATTCTGGGAGTTTTTTTGAACCTCGAGCAATTTGTTTCTCCTTTTATCACTTGTCAGCCACAACTTTAAGCAACGAATAATAATAATTATTATTATTGTTATTATTATTATATACAATATTTTTGAAAAAACGATTGTAATCGAATGTATTATAGCCGAAAATATTTAAACTCATAAACAGGTCTATTCTCCAAGCAAAAACGTTAACTTGATGTTTTATGGCTGGGGAGATTTACTCAGGATTCGCAGTGACTTTGCAGCCAGGAGAATAAATAAAAAATCTTTTATCTAATTTTTATTTGCCGACGTTTCGGTCGCCAATCACGACCTTCATCGGGGCAAATATTGTATAATTGGCAATATTTGCCCTGATGAAGGTCGTGATTGGCGACCGAAACTTCGGCAAATAAAAATTTAAATAAAATATTTTTTTATTTAATCTCCTGGCTGCAAAATCACTGCAACATCTCTAAACAACATTAATTCATTTTAACACTTCCTTGCCTCAAATAGCTATTCTGTAAACAAAAACTTTAAAGCCAAAGCGTTAACATTTTAGTAAATAGTGTTAAAAATTAATGTCATGTCTAGAGTGTGCCTTTGATATTTTAACGTCGTGTTTAAAATAAAAATGGCGTCCTTAACCTAAAAAGTAAGGTTATGATTTTTATAGCTTTGAAATAAAAGCAACATGTTAACGTCGATGTTAAAACTTTCTTTAGAGAATAGCATTTTTAACGCAGATTGTTTTTGCATTACTTTTTAACACCCATTTGTTTATTTTAAATTTTAAAATCTGTTTTTAGAGAATAGACCTGATAGAGAGAATGGTCTTGAATTAATATATAATACTTATAAAATATCTTTATCATTTTTTTTAAATATTTTAATTCGACCCTGAAACAAGTATCTCAGTAGGTATGTCTATAGGCCATTGAATTGAAATTCTCTAATAATCGGTTTTCTCAAATAGCATTAAAATTCATCAAGTTTTGAATAGAATTCTACAAAAGCATAAAAAAAGAGGCGTTTTTAAAACAATAGTGTGTGCTGACAACACGAAGAACAAAATCCCTTTTAAATGGAGCCAGGCGGCGGAGGCTGGAGCATTTGCATCCTGAGATTTATCATCACTCGAGATCAAATTGCGGCTCTTGTCTGTGGCTCCAGCTGCTGCATACTTGCTAAAGACCTCTCTCTTCTCTCTCTCTCTCTCTCTCTCTCTCTCTCTCGACACTTGATTGTGTGACGGATTGTGATTTCTTTTTAAATTAATAAATTATATAATTAAATTACCCACCCACTGGGTCCTGATTCATTTCATATTATTATTATGGAAAACGATAGTCTACTTATAATACACTAATTTAATATGAAAAAACGTTTAAAAAAATCTACATCCAACAAATACAAGGGGGGTATCGTCCCAGCATCCCTATGCTGTTCAAATCACGACAAATAGAACTAGTCACTTCCAATCTTCCTTTGTCCCCATGACCTCCCTTGAATGGAACAAGTTCCCTGCGTCTATCTTCTCCAAAGCCTACAATTTTCAAGTCTAATCTCAACAGACATCTTCTCAGTTCCCGCACTTGAGTTCCCCTTTTATGCTTCTCCTTTTTACTTTCCTTTACCTATATGTATATGTTAATATACAATATAGAGAAAGTATTGGATTCATGTCAAAAATTCGTTGTCGAGATTTTGATTTTGACACGTTTTGAGGTCCCCTGACACTAAAAAATTGGTTATCACGACATGGTCTGTCTTTGTGTGTGTGTGTGTTCAATTTTAAACATGAAGGAATTGAGCTACGAGGATGAAATTTTATATTTAAATTAGGCACCCTCCATGGAGCGTGAAATAAGCTTTTAAACAAAATCGGCCAAAAAGATCAAATACTTTACTGATGAATTTTTGTTTTTTTGATATTCTCAAAATTCGCTTTAACGATTTTGATTAAAATGTAAAAATAAATTATTTTTTAGATGCTCTTTCAAATGTATATTCTCATTTCACTCTCAAAATTGTTTGAAGCACACTTTACTCTTATACAAAAGATAAGATAGTTGCCATGGTAACAAAATATAAATATTTTCCCAAGTTTATAAATTTTATTTACAAATCACACCAGATTTTTTAAAACTATTTATATTCTTCCTGGCTGTGTGTGACCACTGGTCGTTATAGGTCTTCGGACCTTATGCACCCATTACAAAAAAAAAAGATTGAAAGTAATTTAAATGAATTTTAATATTGAACGATTAAAAAATAACTGTTTATGAACGTCTGTACATCCTACTCGAACACTTGCAAAACGAGAGTTTTAATTGGACCCTGTTATGCAATGGTGTGTCAAAGACCAAAAAATTCAAAATTGAGTTAAGCACGGAATATTGTTTCAAATGCTTTAATTAATATTATTTTTTATGAAATATGTCCTAAAAAAAATTTATATTTAATGCACTAGCGTAACGTTTTTTAGCTGCCCCCCCCCCCGCAAATTTTATTTCGGGCCCCGGGCCCTCTCAAAGAGAAATTTTCATTAAATTTTTTACCGTTTTTACAGGAGCTCTGAGGGCCCCGGGCCCTCTCAAAGAGAAATTTTCATTATTTTTGTTTTATCTAAATTTTTCCGTTTTTATCGGAGCTACAGTTTTTTTAGCCCGGCCCGAGGGCCCCCCCCGCATCGCGGGGTCTGCGGGGGCGTACGTTACGCCACTGATTTAATGTTACTTGCACAATTGACAACAAAAATTATATATAATCCAATGAAAACAAAAAACTTTAATGTTGATTTTCTCAAAACTCGATGTTTGGTCTTTGACACACCATTGCATAACAGGGTCCAATTAATACATACTCTTTCTACAAAATTATAAATCTTTTTATTTCAAAATCAAATATGTGCTTACAGCAAACACTAAGAGTTTGTCGATTGATTAATTAATTACTATATAACTAAAATATTGTATAAGATATTTTTGTTTTGCATTAAGGCTTTTTTCGCAATACTACTTTAAAAAAAGAAAGATAATCCGATAAACTTCTTAAAATGGCATTATTACATCGCTTCTGATATTTTCCTTTAGAGTACCAAGGATACGATTAGTAACATTAAATTAAACAAAAAAAAACTTTGTTTCCTTATCACAAGTATTTTTCTCTATTTTTGTATGAAATGTTAAGGAGATAGAGAAGGTGACTCTGCTTGACATTGTAATAAATAAATAGATTGCCTCCAGTGACCTTTTCAATCAGGATTTTATCTTATAATTTATTAAAATGCGATTAGTTGCATTCAAGATGGAGTCCAGGCGTCAAACAGTGGCTGACATCTGCAAAATAAATTATACAAATGATGAATTATTTCATTTATAATTTATTGATTTTAATATATAGATATATTTTTTTTATGAATTCTCTAACTAGTTATAGGCTATTTAGTTAATAAAATAATTGCTGATATATAACAATCATGTAAACGATGTTAAAGTATAAATTTCGTAATACTAATCCAGTGCCAGAGTCTTTGTCAAAAAATCATGACTTTTCCGTATACTCTAAAAATGAGTGATTATCTCAAAATTATTGAGTTTTCTAAAACCCCAGCTTTGATGGACAAAACTCTCCCATCATTTTATTTTGTGAACATTTCGACTTGCATCACGCCTGATCAATCATTTCAATACAAAAATCTACAAATAGTTAAAACAGTGAACAAATTTTTAATAAAATTAAGATTGAATTATATTCATAGATTATAGATATTTCATTAACAAGTAAAATTCATGATTTGATGGAGGACATGTTAAAAAGTGTGTAAAAGTTATTTTTTTTGAGAAGTTGTGTCAAACATACGAGAGAGCGTTTTGAATCAAAGTGAGGGAAGCGATTTTTTTAAAATTCTCTATTTGACATCAAATCATGTTAGTTTTAGATTTTTGTACCAGAAATGATGAGGGTCAAAATGTTTACAAAATAAAATGATTGGTGAGAGTGGGTCCCCCACTCCCCCCCCCCCCCCCCCCCCCCCCCCCCCCCCCCCCCCGCCGGCCCCCCCCTTTAAAAAAAAAAAAAAAAAAAATTTTAAAACAAACCCCCCCTCCCTTCTTTAAAACCGCCTAATTTTTATTTTAAAAAAAAAAAATACCAATTTTCTTCTCTTTTTTCTTTTTTTTTTTTAAATATATAAACAAACACCCCCCCCCCCCTTGGGCCTAGGAGGTCTAAAACTTCGAGAATCATTAAAATTGCAAGATCGAATTTTTTGACGATTACAATACTCTCTCTTTATATACTTCGTATATGAGAAAATAAAAGTCCCAAATGGCTTAAATAAGAATGCCTGGACCCCAATAAATATATATTAATAAATTATGAGTATCGTTTAAGTCTTAAATGGCCTAAATTGTTGAAAAGACTGTGTGAATGTGAGTGTTAATGGAAAAAAATAAAATAAAAGTCATATAAAACTTCCTGTTATCAACAAATGTGATGCAATATTTTTTTCTGCGGTCCTACAGCACCATGATAATGAATATGTTCTTATTTTTTTCTTTCTTTTCCCTAGATCAGCAAATGAACTAGGAAATATCAAGTTATAATCAAAGTCTGAATCATTTAAACTTTTTTATTATAGATGAAATCGTAAGTAAAATTTTTTCAATGACTTTAATTATTTTAAGCACGGCCGAGTTTGAGGGCTCCGGAAAACAAGTGTGTGGAACGTCCCCCGGTAGCCATCAGTATTAATTATATTAAATAATTATTATACAATCAAACTAATTCGTGGTCGCCATCCATATGAAGCGAGGTCTTGAGTGTTGATAAATTAGGACCTTCTAACATGGGCGTAACTAGGGGGTGCCGGAGAGGTGCCCGACTCGTGCCCCTCCACCCAGAAAGCTCCCCGAAGAAAAATTGAGTCAATATGGGGCCTTCCGGGCCCTCTGGAGGATGGCTGGTCCCAAGGCCCCCCCAGCCAAATTTTCTAGTTACGCCCATGCCTTCTAAATATAATTGTGGTAGAGGACGTCAACGTCAATAATGTTAGAAAAATTAAAAAAAAAAAAAATTAACAGAGACTATTCTTCATAATATTCATAGTTCTGTATATACTGTATATCTTCACCCATAATTTATTTATACCCAATATACATGTATATGGATATAAGGAGATACAAATAAATGGTAACATCTCAAGAAAGAGCCAAAATGCTACACGTAAATGAAAAAAAAAATTATTATTAATAATAAAAGTAGGCAACCCGCTTATCAGGTAAGCATCTATGGTGGTGGGTAGCACAACCGGATCTAAGGGTGTGGCGGAGGAGCCAGTTGTCAAGGGTGAAACTTGCCAGAGAATGCGATTTCACACCCAAGTTCAAATAGTGTTTATCAAATTTTAATATTTTTATAATTAAAGCGACATATAACTATTTGTATTGTCTAATGATAGATATACTGTTATTTTATGTCTTCTTTTTCTTCTTTCTTCGCCTTAATCCCTGGGTGCGAGGTCGGCGGTGTTATTCATGGGTTTTTGCGATCGAGAGGGAATAGAACAGGCCGGCCCGTTGTACGGTCTGATGCCTGTGGAAAAAAAGAAGGGAAGAGACTGGCATGCAAAGAACAGAAGTACTGCCAGTCCCAGCTAGGGCAGCTCGTGGTCGCCATTCACGTGTATCCACAAGATGTGGGCTCCTGAGCTTTTGTATGTATTGGTAATGTGTACAGTGTTTTCTGAACCTCTGTATTGAGCCACTCCAGAAATGAAGATTGAGTATAAAAAGTATTTCTTTTCTTCGTTGCCTTCCTACGGCATTTTTCCATTCTTCATATCCAATCTTTATTAGGCCTACACTTTATACAGGGTGCCTGGAAATAACAGGTACTTAGAAAAGGAGATGATTCTACATGAAAAAATAAGACTGTTTTTTTCCTATAAACTTAATATGTCCAGACCATGGGGTACCCAGATCAAATCTAGGGGGGCAGTAGATCATGTCGTCCAGGGGGGATGGTGTCCAGATTGTGACATAGCTATTTTTTATATAGAGGGGTAAGCCTTCGAATTAAAGGCCTAAAACCCTCGAGTTCTAACAAAAAATCATTCCCCGTCCCAACCACCAATTTTGTTTCGTTTCATCACTTTATACATTTATTTTTTTGTTTTCTGGCCTCCCCCTCCCCTCCTCGCCCATGTCCAACGCTTCGTTTTCAAGATACAAGGGGTCAAAGTTGAATTTTTGTTTTTGTTTTTTGCTAATATCTCGAGAACCGTTTGAGATACAATGTTTAGCATGTTTTACTTTACACATAAAACAAACGGAATAATGAACATAAATCGTGTACAGAAGCTAAACATTGTATCTCAAACGGTTCTCGAGATATTAGCAAAAAACAAAAATTCAACTTTGATCCCCTGTATCTTGAAAACGAAGCCTCTGGGCATATTAAGCTTATAGGAAAAAAAAGTCTTATTTTTTCATGTAGAATCATCTCCTTTTCTAAGTACCTGTTATTTCCGGGCACCCTGTATAGCTGGAGCAAGTGAAATTAAATGGTCTTTGTGCCAGGTCTTTTATTATAATTAAAAAAAAAAAAATGATCTCAGGAGAAATTGAGGGAAAATGTATTTTAACCCCTATAAGGAAAATCAATGAAAGAAAGAAACTCTTCGCCTTTAAAAAAAAAATTGTGTATTTTTATTTATTCATCCTTTGAATTTACGTTCCTCTTTCCATTTCAAAAACACAAAATAAATTTAAAAAAAAAATGAAAAATCAATTTTAGTATATTTTATAGATTAACAAATACAGTATAATATTTTTAATAAAAAATTATATTTTCAAAATTTTACTTATATATATAAAATGTTGCAAAGAAGAAAAAATTAATAAATATACATATATTTATTTATTAATATAATTAATAAATAGTTATATATATATAAATTTTAGCTTATTCTTAAAAATAGAATTGTTATTGCATCTTGCGAAAATAAAGCACTTTTTTGAGCTGAGAAGAATTAATCCCCTCCAACGTCCCTTTTCCTCTCCGTGTTGAAAAATTAGCATAAATGTTTTATTTTTTTTTTTTTTTATCTCTCTTGAGTCGTTATCGGTCCACGTGCTCTTGGCTTTAAATGAATTAGAAAAAGAGATTTTTTTCCCCTTAACAAACAATAGAACATTATACCACTTAGAAAAAGGGAGGAGAATTGGCACTGCAAGAGAGAGAGAGAGAGAGGAGCTTCTAAACAACGACTAGACCAAATAAATTGCTAAGTTCTTTTGTTTGTAGCTGTTTTTTAAGTACTAACAAATCGAACAATATTCTTCATTAAAGGCAAAAAAGAGAGAGTTTGTACAAAACTTTTGTATAAAGAGAACATCATCTCGCATTAAATGAGAAGAAAAAAAAAACATTTTATCTTGTTTAACAATTTCTGTTGATAATTAATTTAAATTTTTTTTTTCCTATTTTTAAATTACGCCAAAACATATAAATAATCAATTTATTCGTTAAATCTGTGTTGAAAATTAATATTCTAAACTTTATTTAAAAAAATAAAAATATTTATGATATTAGTTGAATCAAATTTAATCCGAACTGATTTTAATTAATTTCTTTTTCATATTAGAACTGCAATTTCATTATAATTTTTACAATAGAATCAGAAGTTTATTTTTTAAGGGAATACCCTTATTAAAATGATTGTTTCTAACTTCACGCTTTTATAGAATATAATAATAGTTGGCTTTCATTATTGACTTTTTTTTCAAAATGTCTCTTTAACGATAGAAAAATAAATCACCTAACCTATAGTAAAAATTAACAAAATAAAAAAAAAGATGAATGGAAAATAATTTTGGATTAAAAAAATTAAAAATTAAGATCGTTTTAAATTTGGTCCACTAATTTATAACCTAAGACTAATGAAATATAAATAAATTGACTATTCTAAAATAGAAAAGATTCAATCTCAATTTGTAAAAGAAAGAAAAAATAAAATAAAGACTATTATTAGCAAGTTCCCGATTAACCATTTAATTAATGGATTATAGAAATAGAACAGAATATATAAATCTCTTCAAAAGTGTTTTTCTTTCTTTAGATTAAATTTATCGATTAGTTACATCACAAATTTAAAATTAAATGAAAAAATAATATGGCAAAATATGGATTTAAAAAATCAGAAAGTGATTATAGTTCATTATTATTCCAAGTAGACATTCAAGTCTTGTCCGTAGATAATCGGAGTTAACTGTTTTATTATAAAATTATTCTAAAAATTCTGCGCTTTAACTTGCCATTAAAACGTCATAAATATCAGAGTAACGTATCGTAAATTAGAAAAAAAAAAAAAAATAGTGAAGTTTTCTTTTAATTTCATTAGTTTGCATTTTGGCTTTTGGTCAAATAGGTTAAATTTTTTTAATAGATTAAAAACAATGTTTTATAATGAATTTAGAAACAAAATTATAGTTTCTAATTTCACATCATTTTTTCATTTTCTTATTAAAAAAACAAAAACAAAATGGCTACATCTCATTTAAGTATATCGAGAAAAATCTTTTCATTTGGTGTTCTTTTTTAAATTATTTCTCTTTATATAAAAAATTTCTTAATTTTTATTTTATTTTTTTGGTACAAATAAAATTCGGTTGCAAAGCAATGATTACAAAAAATATATATAGTTTGTAGCGAGATTAGCAAGCGTTATTATGTATTACAAATACAACAAGACAACAATAGTTCTTATCCTCACTATAACTTGCAAAAATAGACCTTGATCAAACTTAATATTTTGTTGTTAGCACGCTCCTCGCTGGTAAACATGCATGTTTACGTCAAAAACCTCTAGTCTTAATATTGTATTATTATTACAGCTTTATTAATATTATTATAATTATTATATTACTAAGACAAACTTTGAATCAAAATAGATAATTAAGAAAATTTTTGTTTTTTTTTTTATCCTAATGATGAACCGCCGAGAGGGGATTGCTAAAATCTCGGCGGCTGGTTTTGATTATAAAATTTAAACCTTAAGTATTAAAGTGATTATTATTAATCTACAAAATTCAATAAATAAAACAATTGAATTCTCTACGATTTCAAATTTAACAAACAAAAGATATTAAAATAAAAATAAAGTATCTTTCAAAGTACAGAATAATTAAAAAAAAAAATATTTAAAAATAATTAATAGGCAATGTTTTTTGCGTTTTATTTAATTTTTTTTTTTAAGCTAGAAAAAATTATTATATTTTACTTTCTCTTAACCTGTATATGAAATATATATAGAGAGAAAGTATTTTGTATTATTAAGTTTAAATATCTAGTCATGACTTGGGTCCAATGGGGGGGGGGGGTTTGAACCCCCAAATCCCCCTCGTAGCTACGCCTATGGTTTTATTCAATATTTAGTCGGAGGAACGTTAAAGTTCCCGCATAATGGTGACAAGTAGATCTTTCCTCGAGTTAGTTTTGTTTGTGAATAAAAATTTAATTCATTGGATTATAGATATCGATTCTTTTCATTTCTAAGTGCCAGCAATTTATAACTGAATAATATTATGTATTAATATTTATGTAGCTATATAATAAATAAACAGTAATTTATTAAACATGACGAATTAAAACAAAATTATAATTCTATCTGATAAATACTCTGGCGAAATCCAAGTCTTAAAGAATAAAAATTATTACGAGTCTTGTCTTATTTTGAAAAAAATATATTTATGTCAATTTCTAAAAAAGAATTTTATAATAATATTTATTTAAAAAAAATAATTTAGATTAAATTAATGAAAAATTCAATTTCACTCTCCAAATTTTTTATCTAGATTTTTATTCTTATGTCTCATTCGTAACTAAAGTCAAGAAAAATTTCAATTCTTTAAAAAAAAAATAATAATAATAACTCTAGCAATGGCGGATTTAGTAAAAAGACAATCAACAGTCTTTCTAGAGTTTAATAGACGAATGATCGTAATGGAAGAACTATGTTTTGTTTTTCCAAGAGAACTGGAAATTTTCTCTCTCATCATCTAATCTAAGGATGTAAAAATTAATAAAAACCCTTAACTTGAATATTGGAGTTTAATAATTTTAATAGGAATTTTGATAAATAATAAAAATTTTAATAATGTTTATCAATAACCATCCCTTCCTTAAACTTTAACTATTTCGACCTCCAAAGTATAACATATGGCGGAAAGAAATTTTTAACTTTTACTTTAGTATATAAAATAGTCTAATAAATGTAGATGATCAGAAATAAAATAATTTAATGACTATCCTTTATAGGTTCACATGCATAAGTATCGGCATCCATAAAAAAATGCTGGAGGCTAATAATCTTTTTTTTATCCCTCCTTAAATTTGCATAATTTAATTGAATAGGCTTATAGGGAGTCTATTTTTCTTAATTTTCATTAAAAATCAAGTAGTAAGTGGCTTAAATTAAAAAAATCCCTAACATCACAGGGGGGTTATCGTATTAAAGTAATTATTAATTTCAATTAAAATATTAAGAAAAATTGATTTTTGTTTATATGATTCGAAAAAGAATGCGATTTTTTAAAGATGAAGGGGACCTTTATTTTAGGCTTAGAAAAATAAACGTTAACGGCTAATTCTAATGATGAATTTATACAAAAGAAAATTTTTTATATGAAGTGGAGAAATAGGGGTGAAGTGCTTCGAAAATGTCAAAAAAATTATGGAATTCATTTTCCCAAATGGAGTATAATTTTGACAATTCAAAAGAAGAGATCACCCTTTCTCTCTCCTTTACCACTTTCTTGGAAAGAAAGTTATTTCTTGAGACATTGGTGTTATTAAAGTTTAAGAATTAATTAACAATGAGGAGATTAAGACAGCCGAAAGCAAATAAAGAAAAAATATTCGTCTTTTTCCGCTTTATTTTATACCAATGCCGGCGTTTCGGCCTATTTTCCGACCTAGTATATGTGCTAAGAGCCTCTCTAAGCTCGAGGCAAACAGCACATGTACTGATGAAGGTCGGAAAATCGACATTGGTATGAAATAAAGCGGAAAAGAGAAATATTTTTTCTTTATTTGCTTTAGGCTGCCTTAATCTCCTCATTGTCAATTATACATTCAGCCAATTTTCCTGGAAATTTAAGAATTAATAAAATCATATTTTCTTTTAGAGCTTCATCATATTTTCTTTTAATTTTTTCTAATCCTTTAAACAAACGGCGGCTCGCTAGCCCCATGCGGCTTTTTTTGAGTTTTATTGCGGCTCAATTAAAAAAATAATTTGGCATAAATTTGGTTCCGCAAAAACAAAATTCTTTGCAAGACGAAAAAAATTATTTCCATGGAGGGAAAAAATTTTTCCGCAGGGCGGAAAACTTTGGTTCCTCAAAAACAAAATTTCCCGTAGGGCGGAAAACTTAGGTTCCGCAAAGGGACGAATTTTTTTCGATTTGGCTCTTAAAAATTTTTGATTTTTCAATAGGGCTCTAAGTATCACCAAGTGTGTGAATTTATGAATTTAAAAAATACCATTGAGTATTAAAAAGTAATTAAAATTGCAAAAGAAATATAGGCCTACAATATTTTCAAATAGTTAAAATTTTTGAATATTATTTCTGGGGAAATAAAACAGTAAAATTTTTTTTAAGAACCCCCTTATTGACTACTATATTCCGGGGCCCGGGCCTCCCCCCCTCTTTGGACATAAAAAAACATTAATATTTTGATTTTATTCCTACAAAAGTTATTTTTTAATGCTAATTTGAATCCGGAATTAAAATATATTAAATCATTATTGTCCGCTTTACTCTCCCCTTCCTGAATATGCCACTCCTCTCCATCTTTCCTACACAAAAGGAAAAATATCTTGTGACCGCCACTGTCTGCAAACAATATTAATTCCAGTATAATTTTAGAATAATAAATACAAATAAATATACTGTTAAATAAAAAAATTTTCAAAATAAATTCCTCTGTATTTGATTATAATAAAGGAAAGGATTAAAAAAAATTTAATTTCATCTGATATGTTATTTTTTTTATTGTTTTTATTTTTTGGATATTTTTTTAAAATAACTCTAATAAATAAAATTTAAACCGGTTGAATGGATTTTATATATAAAAAAAAAAAATTAAATAAAAAAAAACTGTTTTTAAACTTAAGGTTAAATTTTTTAATCAAGTGGAAAAAAAGCGTTTAAAGAGAAAAATGTAATGAATAACATAAAATGATATGTAATTTCATTTTCAAAAATTTTCTAAATTTTTCTCTCTTCGATTCAAATAAGTCTTTTACTTGTTTATTTTTATATTAAAATAAAAATGCATATTCGCCAAGTGATCGTTTAAAAAGTGTATAATATTAAAAAGGTTTTTTTTATATAATATATATATAAAACTAGGACTAGCCCGGCTCGAGATGATATTTATCTATACTCTTGTTTTATTTATTTTTTTAGTATCACAAATTGGTCAAAAACTTTGGTTAAAAATAAATAAAACCAAAACTTTTTTTTTTATTTTAATTAAATCGATTTTTAAAAATTCTGATTTTAAGGGAATATTTTTAAAAATCGACCGATGACGTCGAGAACGACGACATGTCTGATAGCACCGAGTGATGATAATAACCATGAAGACGAGGATGATAAAGAGGAAGATGAGAGGAGCCGAGTGTCATTTTCTCGCTTTGGTCAAATCGGCTGGCTCCTGGTGGCCGTTGACTGCAGCGGCAGCAGCAGCCGCTGCAGCTGGTAATGTCAACGGCAATGGGATTGTAAAAAACTGCTGTTGGCCGGAAGGGTTTGACGAGGCGGCTGTTGTCGACGACGTCGAACTGTTACTGCTGCTGTTACTGGCGGTGTTACCATCTGAAATCAAAAAAAGAGCCTTATTTTGATCCTTGTCCGAAGTGTGTCAGGAAATGGGAAATATGCTGTGGCAGCGGGGATAATCAGTGACCTTTCTTCAGTTTCATAAATTCTCTCACCTCCCCCCTTCCCCCCCCCCTATCACTCTCTCGCTCTTCGCGCATTCATATTTCATTAAACATTTCTGGGAAGTGCCAAGGCGTAAAGTTGATTACTGTGCACGGCCATATCTGAGCGCTGCCTTTAAGAGGAGACATGCAAAACACTCGCTTATAATTAATTATTAATATCGATGATTTCTCTCCCTTTCGGCCTTAGAGTAAATAAAGCAAACAATATCTTAAAATAGAGACTTAAAGTAATGTTTTTTCGAGGAGTAAATTAGTCCATATTTTAAAATAGTAGTTCCTAAAATATAGCTCTCCGGGCTGCTTTTATCCAGCTCGATTATATCTCTACTTTTTGTATTTTAAGTGAAACTACTATTTTGAGAATAAAATAAATCAAAAAGGCAGATGAATAGTAATGATTGAGAAAGGGTCAGAAATTTATGGCAAAAGGCCGGAATGGTTGGGAGGGAGGCGAGGAAAGGAACGCTTTCAGTCTTGAAGTATTGATGATGAAAATAGAGGTAACAAGCAAATTATTATTAACTCTTTTGGAAATTGTAAAATAAAGTTTTATAAGAAATTACTTTTTTCTTGTTGCCAAAATGTATGGTGGGGGATTAGTGCTGGAGAACATGTATGAATGAGCTTAATTAAATATTTAATGTTCTTCAACTAAAAGAACTTCTTTCTAATTTCCTTCCTTTTATAAAAGAGGAATGAGTAAAAAACATGATACACTCACTGGGATCGGTTTGTAGTTGTAGCTGACCACTCTGACTCAGGCTCAGGATCACTCCACTGGGCAGAGCTGCAGTGGGCGCTGCATACATCATGCCCTGTGATGTTTGATACATCAGCCCTGTATATGGTGGAGTCAACATGCCTGCTATAACAAAAAAAAAAATAAAATAAAAAGTAAATTAACAAGAGAATCGTCAATTTAAGTTTTAAGTAATGTAGCGGAAGTTCGACAAAAACCAGAATTCTGGGATTTTCTCTACAGAGCATTGTAAATTCATGAAAGTTGTAGTGACCCGGCCTTGTCTGTCTGGACTATGAAAATGTTCTATACGGTACTAATCTTTTTTTGTTCTCTCTGAAAAATATATATTATTTAATCCACACCCCAAAACTTCTGTTCAAAATAATGTAATTTATCAAATTATTTTTTCAAAAAAATATTAAGAAAAGAGCAGTAAGTGCTGATATCAACTTCCATCCAAGAGAGTCGAGCCGGGAAGTTAGACAACCAAAACACTTAGCTGTCGTTTGTGTTGTCTCAAAAGTATCTTTTCCAACTTTAAAAAAAAAAAGATTATTTAATTCAAACAATATTACAATTATGTGCCTTACATACAGTATAACGATACTTTTATGCTAAATTTCGATACGAACTGAAGATGAGACTTTAAATATTGTATAGCTCAAAGATGTTTCCGGAATCAAGAATCAAATAAAAACTTCGAACTTCTAGTTGATTTAAATAATTTTTAAATATTATAATACACTAGGTAATATATTACCTACAAGTTTTTATTGGTGAAATAATACAATTATGTGTATTGATTTTGAAAGTATTTTCATTTATATTTATACATTGTATTGATAAAATGTTGTTTGGTATAATGTACTCTGTAAAGATTCAATGATTCAATGATTTTTTTGAAATTTTAATTTCAAATATATTGGCTACAATTTCCGGATAATAAAACAAATATCTCGTCTTTTAGAAACTAGAATACTAGTATTATACTTTACTGTTGTACTTTTGTAGATTTTTTTTATAATAAAAGCAAAAACCACCGAGCTCTGGCTCGGTCTCCCCAAAAGTTGAAACATATCACCTAGTGTATCATTTAAAATATCATTCAGCCATGGGCGTCCGCAGAGGGGTCAACCAGGCACTTGCCCCCCCCCCCCTAGAAAATTAAAATACAATACAAAAAACCTTTCTCAGTATACATCCACCTGGCCGCGGTGAGAAAGCTTTAAATACTAAGAGATGTATAACATTATGAATATCAAAGTAGGCCTACGTTTTTTTTAACTTAACTGGAAGTGACATGCCCCCCCTCTGCAAAAAATCCTGCGGACGCCCTTGCATTCAGCTTTTATATTGGTTAAACCTGCCCTCTCGTAGAATCTCAATCATCATATCTTATTTAAAAGATATTTATTTATTTTGCAAACTGTACGACTTCCGGATGAAGAATTTATTCCAAAGATCTTCAAATTTAGAGTAAGAAACACATACGTTTTTATTAGTTATAGAATTCACACACGCACATATATATGTATAATTCCAAAAACACTAAAATTTGGAGAATTATCAAAATCTCAAGAATGGATGTTTTGACGATTACAATCTTGAGAGTATTGGCTTTACGCTTCAATTTAACGATTCTCACCAGGAAGTGCCATTCTTTCTAATAATACCAAATCACTCTACTCAAAATATAATATTGATAAAATATTAAAACATAAATAGGCCAAGGTGATGTTAGGAATTCCAAATGAATAAAAGAAGAGTGTAAGCGCCTCTCTCTCACTCTCTGGGGCCCACAGATCCATCTCTTACAAAAATACTCCTCTCGAGGCTCGAAATAAATCGCCTCTGAGAGAAAGCCTTTGCTTTGCTCCTCGTGCATTCAAACGAAATGTTTATTGACCACCAACAGAACATTATTATTAATAATCGAATTACGTCACTTTTAATTACACACGTACTGTATGTTGGATATCCATTTTAATATTTGAGTTGCACACAAATTAACAAAATTGAAAATTCCATCATTTATATATTCAGAGAAATTAATTATTTCATTTATTAAACAAATTACAAATTCCTCTCAGTTCATGCACATTGTGTGTATACACTGAATTTAATTTTTTTTTCTAGTTATAGTTATGTAATATTGGTTGTATGAAAGAAGATTTGGAAATATAAAAGATATATTAATATTATTTGGGTTGCAATTAAGAGAAAAATCCTCCATTGTACTCTATAAGAATGAATCAGCCCTTTGATGCACAATTATTTATTTATTTTTTTAGATGTCCTATCTATTGAATGGACAATCGTGGAATGAATACTGCGGCAGCGATGGCCCACAAATATCAGTGAATTTTATTTCAAGAATATTAATTTATCTTTCGGATTTATAAGCCTATTGTATTGAGATCAATAGGTGAAGCTGTATGGATGGGAAGGGGAGGGGAACATATGTAAGTCCTCTCAAGGGTCATAAATCCTTTCTTGTGGCCTTAGGGATTAAGTTAAGTACTCAGCCGCCAGGAAAGAAACTGCATTTTAATTTTAAAAAAATCTACCTAAACCTTTATATTGTATAGATGTTGATATAATAGATAGAAAAGAATACAAATGTGTACTTGTCTGCAAAAGGCCTTTCCCATCTCTAGCTCAGATTTACTGGCGCTATGAAGTTTCAAAATTTCAAAGCCCCTGGCTAGTCATAAACGCCTACCTTACGAGTAATAATAGCTTATTAATGAAGTAAAACTTTGTTATGTACGATGGAACAAGTTTAATTCATACCCTTCAAAAGTTACGAAACGCTGCATTCCCTTCAGTGAGCTAGTGATGGAGAGTTCGCTTAAGTGCCCAGATTTTATTGCGTAATGGCAATAAAAAGAGACTGTAAATGGGTCTAGAATCAACACATTTATACCCTGAAAAAAACAGCTAATTAAAAAAAAATTCAATAGATGATCTCAGGAGTTCGAATTCTAGGCAGGCAAGAATTTAAAAAAAAATGTATTTAATGTAAACAGATCCTCAAGTAGTTGTTGAATTGGAATATTGTAACCCACCACAATGGGTTCAGGCAACTCTACGAGGAGAGGGAGCTTCTGTGACATCGAGTCTTCAAGGGAGGTAAAGAAGGTTCCCTCTCAGTGACAGGGGCGTATTTCCGAAGAATCGGACTAGGCGCGAGCCTGGAGCGGCAATTTCTGAAAAGGTATAGGTAATGAGACGTCCATCGGCGTGTTAGGCTGTTTCTCAGTGTTGCGGTGGTTGAAGGGGGGGGGCAAGAGTTCACTGCCTAGGGGCGGCAAATGTCTAAATCCACCCCTGCTCAGTGATTAGATAAAAGGAATCTGGTGGAACTAGTCTAGAAACTTATGCAACTTCGTAGAATACAGTAGATGGCAACAGTCAGGGACCGGTTGGTTTTGAGGTGTGTGTCTTCGTGTCTTCGATTAGATAAAAACGGAATCTGGTGGAACTAGTCACAGGATTAGTTCAATAAATAGAAATGAACGCAGGAGTTAGGGATAGAAATTCATGAAACTTCGCAGAATACTGTAGATGGCAACAGTGAGGAGCCGGTTGGTTTTGAGGTGTGTGTCTTCGTGCACGAAGGCACCTCTAGTAAATAAATGGGGATCCCGGTAGGAATTTCAAATAATAACTTTAATAATAGATGGTCTAACCATATTAACTGACAATCATAAATTTTTGCGTAAAATTTCATTTCTCTAGTAGGTAGATGGAATAAACTTTTTTTTTTTTTTTTTTTTTACAAAAACACAAATAAGAATTTCTTAGCTTTTTTTATAATTATTATTAAATTTCCTACCTTTTGTTTTAATGTAGGCCGTATAATAAACATTTACTCTGAAAGTGAGCGTTTGTCTAATTCTGAGTAGACTGATACTATCAGTTCAGATAGTATCACCTTCTGTTCTCTGAGTAATGTGCCTAAGACTGTTTAGAATTCTTCATAAGCTAAAGGAAATTTCTAATTGGGCAGATGATATATGATTATGAGATTCACATGTTATGAATAGTAAAAAAAAAAACTGAATAATATTGAATAAGTAAAAAAATAATTACCATCAAATAAATATTCCAAAAGAAATAATGTATTATGAGATGGTTATATGAATATGCAACACTCATAAAAAATTTATAATTGTTAAATAATTATTAAGAATAAATAAAGTTTTTGACTTTTTTTTTATTTATTTATAAAATAAAATTTAAAATCACCTTTATAATAAAAGTTAATCTTTTGTTTTGTTACTTTCTCTTACCATGTAAAGGTAAAAAAAGTATTGAATTAATTTCAAAAATTTCAAGTCGATATTTTGATGGAAATAGACGTTTTGAGGCCACTTGAGTTCAAAAAAGAGGATTCCGCAAAGTGGTCTATCTGTCTGTGTACCGAAAAAATTACCCGCCTTCGGCGGGCTTTCCTGCTTGCCAGGGTGCTGCGCCTCATGTACCCCCTTGCTCGCCTTAGGCGAGCAAATGCATCAAATTTATTCTTGCTCACTGTTTGAAAATATAAAATTTCCCTCTCTGACTCCACTTAGCAGTCTAGTTATAGGCTAGGACCGCTTGCATCAGATCTCGTCGCCATTTTGCTACCAATTGGATAACCTACTTTTGAGTAATTTCAGCTAGATATATGGTAAATTAGAGCCAAGGTCTCTGTTAAGTCAGCTTAGGCCCAAACAAAGGGGTGATATTAGAAACACAAGCCTGGCACAAGCATCCTAACTTTACGAATATAAATTATTTGAATATTTTATAATATACAAACTGGTACTATGTTCGAGGATTGGCAACTCCCTCTGGCGAGACGAATACTCTCCTAACTTCAGCTAACGCATTGCATATCTGTATTACGTATTGTTAATAAAACCAATTGTCTTTTGCAAATTGAGATAATATTGATATTAAATATATATAAGCCTATATCTTCAGTTGGTATTACCTCTAGCCAGGTGAAAATAAAAGGTATATTTCCTTTTGAAATTATCTTTATTTGAGCCACACAGCTGGCAATTTGTCAAAATAGTTGTGATGATTGGAACAATTGACTAAGTTGTAATGTAAACACTATCAAATCTTGTTTATTATTTTTGAAAATTTTTTTGAAAAAATTAATTTTTTTAAATTAATTATAATATTTTGCCCCCGGGTTTGGCGTAGTAGGTAGCGTGCCTACCTCCTATACCAAACGTCGCAGGTCCCCAGGCAGTCCGATGATTTTATTTAAGCCATTTGGATACCAGATGGCTTAAATAGAAATGCCTGAACCCCCAATAGATATTTTCAATACAACGGTTATCGTCAAAAGTCTTAAATGGCCAGAGTTGCCGAAAAGACTGTGTGATGTGTATGAGTGTGAGTGTGAATGAGAAAAAGTGTGAATGTTTAAAAAAAAAAAAAAAAAATTATAATATTTATTTAAATTAATTTCAATTTTTATTTTTAATAATTTTTATAAGAGGTCTTTATGAAGTTGCTACCTTCACAAACAGAAGAGGATTTGTTTTCTCGGAAGAGGGTTTCTGCATTACAAACTAACTATAGGTCAACTAACTGACCCTAACTGATGCAACCGGCCCTAAAAAGTTTACTAACATAATAAAAAAAACATTAGCCGTATTCTAGACATTAGCCTAAAAAACATCTCAAAATAAGTTTTTCCTTTTTATTTAATGATTTCAAAATTCAAATCCCGTAATTCTTAAAATAGAAAATTTCATAACAAACGGAACAATGAAATCTCAGCGAGATAATTTCACTATTTTATAGAGAAAATCGTCGATTGAAGGATAATTAGAAATGCTTACACGTTTATTGTCAACTGACATTTTTTTCTCTTACAAAAAATGCGCAACATTGCATTGGATTTCGATGTCGCCATCCGTTTACCTTAATCGCCAATCGTAATAAATAAGACAAATTTATACTCAAAATAGAAATCGAGAGAGAGAGAAGGATTGATAAGAAAGGCCGTTTCCTGATGAGGAGAGTGAACTATGAGGTAACAAAGTTTTTGTTGCCATAACAAGCGAAAATGTAAACATCAACAAGGGAGGGGGTGTAAAAGGGCCAGAGGCCCTATTTCGACAGACGAATGGACCAGCAATACTCCGTTTTTTCGAAATGATCATCACGTAAGTATGAACTCATCCCTTGTATTAAAAGTCCAATTATTACTAGATGATATGTATATCATAAAAAATCTATTTACATAATTCTAATAGAGATAAACAGGGATTCAAATGAGGCGGTTAAACTTTGTTTTTATTTTTTTTTTTATTCTAAATTTATGAATTTTTCTTATTATGTCGTTTTAAATTCAAGAATAGTAGCGCCATGTCATTAGAATATTAAATAATGTGATAATAAATAGTTTATTAAATATTAACAAAATTAAGGTATACTTTTTTATTTAATATTAATATTAATAAGTTTCCCTATATGCCAATAAATATATAAATAAATACATGTATTTGCCTAATATGCCTAAGACAGGGATGCCAGAAGTTCCGCAATACGCGGGACCAGGGCCGGCGCGCTATTCTGCCGCCCTAGGCAAGATATTTTTGCGCCCCCCCCAAAAACTTTAAAATTTAATTTGCCGCCCCCTCATTAAAATTTTCCCTAATCTCAAAAATTTTTTTTTATTTTTCCCTTTTTGCCGCCCTCTCCAAGTCGCCGCCCTAGCGCCCCTAGTTTGCCTAGTGGACCCCACTGCGCGGGACAATACCGCACAAGGAAGATATGTCCCGCGTCCTGTATATAGGCCAATTCAAATGTCGCGCCAATCTTTTCTTTTTACTTTTTCGGTTTTAAAACCCTGTATGTAGAATTAGTTTAGAATTTTTTTTTCTATAATAGAAAATATTTTTGAACTTTTTTTCTTTCTCAATTCTCGTTATTAGCCTAAAATCGAGTCGGCAAAGTCAATTTGATCCAGATTTCTATAAAAATAAAGAAAATATAGAAGAAATATGAAGGCGCTTTTAACATTTAAGAAACTAGCTCACTTTTGTGTTTTTTTTTTCTCAATTTTATTTTTTTTTTTAATTTAACTACTCTTTTCTCTTTCTATTCTTCAATATTTTTGTTATTTTTATAAAAATCTGGATCAAATTGACCTTACCGCCCCTATTTTAGGCTAATAAAGAGAATGAAAAAAAACCAAAAAATTTGCCTCATAGATAAAAAATTGTTAATATATTGTAAATTCGCGCTGTATATAATAAAATTAAAATAATATTTCTATTTGAATTTAAGATGATTATTATTTGTATTTTGTTCCCAAGTTTGAGGCCAATTTTTTTATTCCTCTTGATTCAAGGGCGTATAAAAGATGGAGGGGGTAAAGGGGGTAATAACTCCCTCCAGATTTGAGTAAAAAAATTTTTAAAAATTAATACTTAAAAATTTGATTTGTTATATATATTCTGGTAAACAAGTATAGAATGGGCATTTAAATTACTGAAATTAAGAAAAAATTGTGTGCTATGCGACCAATCACACCAGATTACCCCCCCCCGCTCCCCCGAGAAACTCATCTGGATCCAGATCCGCCCTTGTCTTGATTTGAATTCAACTTTTCCAAATCTTATTTTTTATTTCCCATCCAGGGATTCAATCCCTAATCATTTATTTCTCGTTAAAACAAGTTACACCAGCAGGTACATATTGTACAATCGCTCCATGTGACGTTCTTTTATTTGGCAGATATTTCTAAGCACAAAACGTGTAACATCTTCACTGCCGTGAGGATATTGAAACTGGGGTTTGTCCAGAAATTCAAATGTTTGAAAAGATCTAAATATGTTGTACTTCATGTGCTTCGAAATATCAGCCAAAAAAACTGCTGGTTTTCATTTCTTCATTCCACGAATTCATCTCATTCCAGCCTTTTTTATTAAAGATGAAATTAAATACTAATTCATTACAAAAATTTTTAAATATGCTCGTACACCAAGTATTTATATAACTGTTTCTGATGTAGATCTCGATCCGAGACCGAAAAGTCGATTAGATAAATTTTTGTTTCTCTTCATTCTGACCATTTTTTTATTACAAATTCAATTTTTATACAAAAATTTATTAATTGGTAATTAATAATTATTAACTTACAAATCTGAATTAAAATTGTCTCGACTGGGAACCGATCCAGGCATATGTACTCAACAATGTGAGTTAATAAAATGTTTTCAAAATATTTATCATTCGTCTGTAGATGAACTTCTTGTGTGTCAATTTTATTTATTTATTAGTAAAATAACAAAAATGTTTTGAAAATAAAATAATATAATGTAAAATAGAGGTCCAGATGAAGGATTAATTTAAAGCCGTAAATGACGTATTTTTCTAAGTAATTGAAAAATAAATCCAATTATAATTTTTTTTTTTTTAAGGAAATGTCAAATGCTGAATTTTCGGTCGCCTACATCCTGGAGGATCTCTATCCAGGATGTTTCCCTAATAACTTGACCCGGATTCAAATGTTTCATAAAGGGCTTACAAAATTTAGCGAAAACGAAAATTTCGGTTTATTCAAAAACGTATCTGAGATCCAAGCACAAGGAAATCGATTGCCGCTTCATCTTTTTATATCTTTTCCAACATTGAAATCGCTTAGCTTAGTCAGAAATCATATTGAGACTTTAAAAAAAACGTAAGAATATTTAACCAAGTATATGTTTTTTTTTTTTACATAATCAGAAATAATAGATATTTCTTTTTTTTTTTTACTTAGAGTGTATAGTTTCCCCTATTTGACGTCACTGGACTTGAGTAGCAACCGAATCAACCCGATGGATCTACCAAAAATCGGAATGATTAGGCCGCTGCAGGAATTGGTCCTCTCTAGGAACGAGATCCACTTTTTGCCCAATGAGTTTTCCGCCACTGGCAATTTCCCGTCTTTGGAGATCCTCAGACTTGACCAAAACTATCTCCGATTTCAGAATATTTTCTTTATCCTCTCCAAATTACCTAGGCTTAACACTCTAGTACTTGACAACAATGCTTTTCAGGAGATTCCCTATCTCATTTATATGGTTCGTATTTCATTTATCTTGTTTTTATAATTCATAAAATATTTAGTGTTATGTTGTGGGTAATCGAGAGAGCATAATTACGAATTTTAGAGTTGGGGCATAATTAAATTAAACACCTCCGTACGTCTTCTTTATATGATTAATTCATTATTTTTTTTTTTAATATGAAAAATTTTTAATGTAAACTTTTGTAGTTTAGACATAGAAAATTTCCCATAAAGATTTCCAATTTCTTTTATAACGTGGGTTGGATAAATTAGTTCAAGTTTGGTTGCTGAATCTATGCAACACAAATAATCAATTCATGAAAGACAAGTGGCTAAGCCGCCTGAGTTGCGGATTACGAATCTGAAGTTTCAGCACAACTCGGGTTCGAGACCAGTTTGCCGCAAATAATTCAAACATCGCCGAAGTCTCTTGTTTTAGAGTAGGAAAGTGGGAGAAGATCTCACTCCAGAAACTCAAAGAACCCAATTCGAGTTGGCCTAAGTGCCTTAAAATGGGCACTCCGTCTAGGTAACCCTGGAACTGATAGATGTGGGCTAAGCAGGAACAATACATCATAAAATCCAAATCCAAATAATCAATTCATTGATGAATTTTTCAATTAATTGCTCCGTTATGTGACCATCTCTCTGGATATTTAAGACTAAATAACTATAGTAAACTCCAAAGAAACTCTAGGACAATTATTTAAAAAAAAATGAGTTGGACATTTGCCTTTCAGCTAGGCGAAGCTGTGAACCCCTAAGGTGGAAATTGTGGAATTTAATTAAAATAAAAAATTGCAGGGAAAGAAAAATTTTGCCAAAAGGGAATAAAATAGGACAAAGGTCTTTCCAATTAAAAAATAATTCCCATATCTTTCTTTATTCCCCCTTTGAGAATAGTTTTGTGAATATTACTATACCAAAACAATTTAGCTTCTTCGAAAGTAAATCAAATCCATGTCAATATATGCGTATATATTTATTAATAATAATAATTCAACAAGTAAAAATATTTCTCTTTTCAGCAAGGAGATAAAGAATATGAAGGAATGCTCGGTAGTAGTTTAAAATTACTAGAAAGTTACGGCCATTTTTTACAAAAACATCATCTGCGCTATTTGAATCGCAAATTGTATCAGCGAGAAATCGAGATTTCGAATTGTTCGTTTACCACTCTCGAGACTCATGAACTAATGAATGCAAAATCTTCTTGGAAAGCAGATATGAACCGTCAAAAAATGAGGAAGGTCAAAACATGTGAAAATTTTTTATTTCTTCTCTAATGTCATAATGTGGTGGTAAACAAGGAGGGGTATTTATTATTTCTTACTTGATATATTAGGGATACTTGTATTAAAAATATTTTATTGAATAGCTAAAAATAATACTAGATAACTGGTAAATGAAGAGATTTTATTTGATTTTCATCTAAACGTCCCTGCTCTCTCTTTACAAAAAGCAAACTAATTTTATCTGTTAAAAGAACAAAATTTTTTAATCAAAACGTTGATCATTCATCATGATTTTGAAATGATGAAACAATGGAAGAATTTATACTGTATGCATAAATAATTTTATAAGAAAGATGTGTCAAATGCGTTTTCTATGAGGAATTACTATATTGTTTGAAAAAAATAAGGAAGTAGGCCTATTGATTATCTAAAGCTAACTAAACAAATTAATAATTTTAAAATCCGAAAATATCACATTTTTTTAAAATAATACGCAGAGAAAAATAATTTAAAATCAAATGAGTGGAATTTTTAACAGGCTGATTATTCTTTAACCCGCGTTTCCCAAACTTTTGACTGCGGCTCGGTACGAGGTTTTAAAATTTTCCGGGACCCACCTTATGAAAAATAAACTTTTATTTACAAAACAAATTTTATTTTTTAATAAAAATCAAGTTACACAAAAATTGCAAAAAATATTTTTGTATTTTAAAATTTTTTCGCGACCCGGTAAAACTATTCTACGACCCAGCGCCGCGACCCACACTTTAAAAACGCTGAAATATACGATTAATTAATGAGTTTAAAATGTAATTATTTAAAGTCAAAATTAGAATTAATAATAAACATTTTTTTGAAAAATTAATTGATTTAATTTTAGGACTCCGAAAAAAAAAACAGAGCAAGTGATAAAGCGAAAGTAAAACTAGATAAAAAACCAGTGCCTAGGGAATTGAAGAGAAAAAAAGAGCCGATAGAAAATACATTAACTAATCCAAATTTAGATCCATTTGAGAAAAGTTATCGAATATTTGATAATTGCCTGGAAGAAATAAATTCAAAAATAAAAGAGAACAAATCGTATGATGACGAAATAAAAGATGAAAGCGACTATGAGCAGGACAGAGCCTCGAGTTATAACGATTATGAAGTGGAGGAACCTAAGAGAGAGAATGAATTCAAGTTGCCAAGTCAAAATTTCAAATTTCCTAAAAATATCGACTCTAAAGGTAAGGAGTTATAATTTTTTAAGTTATTTAAGATCCGGTTTTTACCAGTGAATTTCCTTTAAGACAATACGGTAAATTCGTTAATTCAGATTGATAATTAGTCAGAGACTATTGTACTATTGTTGTGTCAGTCTTAAGTTCAAAGAGTAATAAAAAATTAATAAATTTAGAGAAAATATTTTAATTTTCAGTTAATAATAAATGGCAAAAAGTATTCTTTACACCAGCGGTTTTTCGGTCAATTAAGGGCAATTGCTAAACTGGGAGGCACGGACCAAATCTAAGGGGAGGTGCGAATATTAGCCACAGCGAGCAATTTTCCAAATGATTGCTTAAGTTTTATAAAGAAAAAAAAAATAAATAAGAATAAATAAAAAAAAATTAAGTTTTTATCGGAAAAGTGGTGTAGTTTTATAAAAAATTTATAATTGGAAATTTTTAATGTATGTGAGGTTTCATAGGTGTTGCTGAAGTTGGTTTATTTGTGAAAGATAAAAGCTAAATTTTCAGCAATTAAAAAAAATAAAATATATATATATAGGCCTATATAATATTTAAATAAATTTAGTAAGTAAAAATTACTAAGTCTGGACAAAACAAAATGTGAATTCTATTCTATAGGGGTACTATTGTCGTTTAATAGAGAAAAAATAAAAAAAATTCCAGCCTTAAGCTCGAGCTTAATCGAGGAAGTAAATCGTTTCTTTGCCAAACAAAATATACACTAAATTCGGGATAAAAGACGTGAGTGTATTTCTTAAGTTAAAAAAAAAAAAAAAAAAAAATAGAAAAAGTGCGAACGAAACAAGATCAGCGCCTTCAATTTTCCGGTTAGGCAGCCAAACCTACGCTCAATAGAGACACTTATTTGTTCGTTTTCTTTTTTCTTTGAATGTTAGGTTACTCTATAAAGAAAAAAGATTAAATTAAACTCCTGGAGATAAGATCTTTATTAAAGAGCATGACTTCTCACATAAATAACAGTAAATTGAAAAATAAGTTCAAATGCCTGACCAACGCACCGCGTCATCTATTATTTTGTCCATTAAGTCTACTAGAGTATAATTTACCTTCGAGAATTCAAGCATATACTCCCTGTATTTCCCTATATAAATATATATTTTATTTCTTTTTAAATAAAATCATTCAATATCTTTTATTGATAGAAACTGATGGCTTATACTTTCTTCTTTTTCCATTTTCTCGCTCAATATTATCACCCAGTTTTCCACATTTTGGACCACTTATTGGGAAACGCTTACTTTTTTATATCAGTTATTAAAGTTTTTATACAAAAACGTTCTTTACTTTCCAAATGACCCTCGTAGTTTCCGCCAATATATTTGAATTCAAGATATAAAATTTATAAACATGGGAAAATATTTATATTTTGTTACTAATGCAACCATTTCTCCTATCTTTCCTATGAAGAACAGGAGTAAAGTGTGCTTCAAAAGATTTCAAGAGAAAAATGAGAATATACATTTTAAAGAGCATCTAAAAAATAATTTATTTATGAATTTTAATCAAATCAAAAAGCAAAATTTGAGAAAATCGGAAAAAAACTGATAAAATACATCAGTGAAGTACTATTACTTTTTGTCTGATTTTGTTCAAAAGCTTCGTGTTACGTCCCTGGTGGGTGCCTAACTTAAATATAAAATTTCAACTTCCTAGCCCTTTCCGTTCTTGGGATATTTTGTGCACAGACACACACACACACAGACAGACAGACCATGTTGCGAAAACCACTTTTTTTATTTCTGCTGGCTGCCCTGCTCATAGCGTTCCTTATTCAATCATCATCACAGCCATTTCTATTCCAGAGTAAAAATGATTAAAAATGATCGAGGGAAATCACGCGCCCGCAGCAGGTCCGCATAGTGAACTTCAGGGACATACAGGGATATACACACCAGGGATACACAGGAGACACACACAGTAGATCAAAAGTGACCAGAAGAAAAATGTGTAATCCTGGTATGGGCGTGTGTATTCCTGTGTGTCCCTAAAGGTTCACTTGCAAACCTGCTGCGGGCGTGTGGATCCCTCGATCATTTTTAATCATTTTTACTCGGGTTCTTCTTTGAAAACTATTTTTCTAGGTTCAGTGTAGTCCAAGTCCTAACGTAAAATGTAGGCAAAGAGCATTGGCATTGCCAGCCCAAAATAAGTTATTTTCCTTAGGTGCAGTTAATTAAGAAAAAAAATTTATTCGTGATTACTATAAAGCTTTTAATTCTGAGTTACAATAACTCATAGCAATATACCCTTAGGTTTATCAATTTATGACAACAAGCAATACAGGTATACTTATACTTCGAGAGAGACAGATTAACTGAAGGTCTGCCCTTGGCAGCACCAGCTTTGGCTCTTCACTAACAAAGGGTCATTTAATTATCAGATATCAATAGACATATATATGAGATGAATCTAAATTAAATGAGAAAAATATATATATATATATATATATTTTTATTACTTTTGTTAATTAACTAAAAGAGATAAGCCTTTAAAAATGAACTGGTTTGTTCAAGTGGACCGATCGATCTACGAGCTTGACTACGTGCCGTTCCCCCGACTTGAGTACCTGAGCCTTCAGAAGTGCGATTTCTCGCGACAGGTGACAATCCTGGCAGCGATCGTCTGGCCTGCCTTGGGTCAAATCTCTCTCAATGGTAACCGGCTCTTCGATCAGACTTCGCACCCTGGTAATGTTAGAGCAATCATGAAGTTTTTCAAGAAGGCAGGCATCTCTATTCTCACAGGATATCACTTCTCCCAGAACAATAGTGAGCATGTAAGAGACTATTCTCTCTTATTTTTATATTTCCATTTATTTATTTATTTTGATACAGAGCCAGAAGGCGTCGGAAACGACCTTACCAAACTATGTTCGAATTTGTAGATCATATGTTCAACAGAGGAATAATGTTCAAACTTATTGGCGTCAAGTTTATGATCAAAAACATCGGGAGGTAAGTATAATTATATTAAAAAAATTTGATTATACCCCTGATAAATAAGAAATCAAATGTTCTATTTACATTAGGAATATTATAATAGAATCATATGCAAGGCACATAACTATTATTTTATTAGTCATCAATTAAATATTCTTCTATGACTTATTTTGACCGAACCTCATCAACAAGCTCTTTGCATTTTTATCACCTAATATTGCACGTTAAAAATTTAATATTTTATTTGTGACTCCATTTAAAAGACAATCTACTCATTGCAAAAGTATTCGTCCGTATATAAAATTAAGATTTTTTTTTAATTGACGACATTTTCGATTATTTATATCAAGGGGAAATGGGTCTAAAGGGTAATGAGGAGTATAAAGAGATTTCTCTTCGTGAAGTAAAACAAAATTAGTGTATTGATTCAAGAATAATTTTATTTTTAATAATGATAGATGAATGCTGACTCGCATCTGAGGTGGATAATAACGCGAGATAGAAAGCCCGGGCACAAAACACTTGACTATTAATGAACATGGGCGACTGTAGATATTTTTTCAGGAGAATGAAAGGTATAATAAGCGCCACAATTAAGTCCCCACCTGGGAGCTAGAACCTTAAGTATATGGTATATTTATTATATGATATATAGTGAAATAATTTTAATGACCGAAAAGGTAAAATATAATCTGGTACAGATGATTTTATTTTACCTTTTCAAATTTGAAATTATTTAACTATATAATATACCATATACTTAAGGCTCTAGCTCCCAGATGGGGACTTAATTGTGGCGCTCATTGTACAAAAAATGGTCAACAATGGTTAGGTCCAACCAAAGGTTTTTTCTGTTAGATCAGCAGTTAGGTAGGGGGACAGGGGTGGGGAAGCGCCTCCACCATCCCCTCCGCAGGCGCCTAGAATATTTAAATTTTTTTTTCTTATTTCAATCTATCTTGTTCAAATTTTATATTTTAGTTAGATTCTAATAGAAGACTTAACTATTTGATATATTTTGGATTAAAATGTTAAAATAGAAAACTACTCATTTATTCAAAAATTATTTCTGTTTTTCTCCATTATTCAGTTTTTTTTTTCTGTGTTTAAATAGCTAGGTTTTATTATAAAAAAAAAAAAAATTATTCAAAAGCGATATAGAACGAGTGTTTTTAAGATATTTGAACAAAAAGAATCTAATTCTATACGGCTCAAAGAATTGAAATGAATTTCAGATTTTTCTAGGAACAAATGAACTGGGACACCTACCCAATCCCCGAACTCAGGCCAGAGCCAAATGGTATCATCGACCTTCAGTTGGGCGACAGGCCTCTCTTGGATCAATTTAAATGAACAGAATCCGAGCTACCTGAGATGATCTGCGCCTGCGTCGAATTTAGTACGTTGCCACTCGATACAGCCACTGCGGGTTGCTGCACAGGAGTCGGCGATTCATCCGAGCTCTCTGTTTTAATAAACCCATTAGCTGACGGGCCGTCTGTTTCGGATGAGGAGGAGGCCGCCGCAGCCACTGCTGCTGCAGCAGCGGCTGCAGCGGCCGATATAGCCGACGCTGATACCGGAACCAACCGGTCGCCGATTACTGCAAAAAGAACGAGATGAGCCCAATAAATTAATAGAACTTTCTTTCCTTGGCGCAAATTATTCTCTGATCTGAATAATGATATTCGTTGTCATGATTTGTAAAATATTAACAATTTTTTATCTCTCTTATACGTTTATTAAAATAACCCAATGCAAATGAATGCTTACTTTTATTATACATGGCCTCGAAATATATATTTAGAAATCTTAATGAAGGATCTTAAACAGATATTTCTTTTCAAAATAAACAAAATTAAAATAGGAGAGGCAAAAATTTGAAAAATAAAAAAATATATCTTGCCGTTTCGATTGATTTTTATCAAATATCTGACATTTGTATTCTTTTTTTTAATTTATTCCAACTCTCAAATGTTTATCTTTTATATTCATAATAAAAATTTAAAAATTTATATATCGTAAATGTATTAATGTTGGGAAAAAGGGTTCTATATTTATATTCATTCTTAAAGAGGAAATAAATTTTTTTTTAATGAGTTTTTTTTTTCTTTCAAGATAATAAGCCAGTTGCAGAGTTGAATAGAAGAAATAGATGAAACAAATACTTATAATAAAAGTAAGATGTATAATATTAAAAATAATAAACCGCGGATGAAAGAGTGTGTTAAAGCTATGAATGAAAAAAATAAATATACGTTAAGAATAATGGAATTCATTACATTCATTACACCGGTCAACCCGATTTTTGGGTCTGGCTTCTGCATATGAAATTTTCGTTTCTCCTAGGCTAAAAATAAAGGAAAAAATAATTTTTTTGATCAAAGTTTCCTTTTGTAGAAACCAGTGCAATTATAAGAACACAGAACATATAGACCCGTGGTTTCCAACCTGGGGCGATCGCCCCCAAGTGGGCGATTTGATTTTTCAAGGGGGCAATAAATAAGCGGGGGCGAATGGGGGGCGATGAGTAATCATAGAGGAAAAAATTATTAGAGTTTACAAAAGTTTAAAAGAAAAAAAAAAAAAATCTAAGAGAAAAATATTCCATTTAGAAGATGGCCAGGATAGAGGAGGTCAAAAAATTGACATAAAAATAAAATATTATGAAAAATCCAATTCCAATCTATAATCGAAACGTCACTTTTGTTTCCATTAAATAGAAATTTACTGAAAAAATCCATTTTTGATATTTTCTTCATAAAAATAAAATTATTATTAGATTTTTAAAACAATTAGGTGGAGATATATAAATATTATAAATCTTGCCTACTACTCCTAAGGTCAGGAGTAGTTTTCAAAATAAATTTTTGCGATTAATTGTAGTTAATTTTAGTTAGTAGGTCCTAATTAAAAATACAATTTAACTAAAAAAAATTTCAACATTTCGGTCAATTGTTTTATTTATTCACTTTGAAACGAAAACGATATCTGAGGAAGTTGATTTATTTTTAACTTTGAAATAAAGTAGTTGGCTACTTCTTTGTTAAAAATTTTAAATCATGTTTTGTACGAAAATGCAGATGCAGATCACAAAATCTATGAATTTGATTCAATTTGAGCCATGTAAATTTGGTGTATGTACAACAACAGGTATAGTTCTGTAACATAATGGGCCAAAAAAGGTTGGGAACCACTGATATAGACAATATTTATTTATTAATAATGTATTGAGGCACGATTTGCTTGTAGATTTTCAGGGTTTTTGGGGGTTCCAATTTTTGACCTCGAGGACCATGTGCTAATTTGAGAAGAGGGGAGGGGGTTTGGAAAAACTTCAAAATTTTAGGACTTTTTCAGTATTTATTTTGTTTTATATCTCGTAAACTAAGCATATTTTGTCCACCATAATACATTAGAAAGTTGTAGAGCATAACATTTACTAAAATTTGGTTGTTCAAAAACGAATATGTAGTCCCGATGTTAACCGCGTTACGGCCGATCAAAATTAGACAAAGTTTCTCGAAATGTTAAAAAAAATAGAAACTTTGATCGACCGTATCTCAAATTCAACCACTATATTAAAATAAATTTCAATTTTTTTTCTTTTTAATTAATCTGTTTATTTGTAGTGCGTCAATCTTCAAAAGGGACTTAGCTCTCACTGATTCACTTTTCACTTTTCATAAGGAGTAAAGTAGCTACAAGCTAAGCGAGAGAGCCTCTTCACATTTTATGCTAGATAAAAGGAAATAGATTAGTTAGCAAGCTAAAAGAAATATACTAATACTAGAAGGAATTGTATATAGATAAAAAAATAAATTGTTAATTATTAATAAATAAATAATAATAAGGACGTAGATTAGTAGGTCCTAATCTACGATTCCCAGCTACAAGCAATTACTAAATATTAATAAATTAATACTTTAACGAGTGATGATAGATGGCAGAAAATATCTGCGTTTGACGTGTGTCATCGTACCTCAGGTAAAAATGAAATAAAAAATTATTTTTTGAGTATTTTTATAAATTATATCTACCACATTTTTAGTATAAATTACAATTAAATTTTATACTTTTTTGTCTCCTCACGAAATACAAATAAGAAGCTGTGTCACAATAGAAAAAGGTAAGGCAGGCATAAATGCACTTGACTTGTTTACTCATTCATGTTTAAGACTTGCTAATTGTTTAGTAAATGTTTTAAAGGTGAAGGCGAAATATTAGGATGATGATAAGAGATAGATAGATGAATGAAAAGTGTCTATGCAATTGAATGGACATCTTCCTCAATGACTTGTAACTGTAATACGAGTACAGGGGGGCTAACTGTAACTGACTTCTCAGTAAGGCACACATGGATGCCGAAGACTTTGCTAGCGAGCCGTGAGAAAATAACGTCTATTTATTCTACGGCCAAGCCCATAAACAACGAACTAAAAAAAAAAAAAAATAGATTTTATTTTATTATAATTTTATTTGTGATGTTACAAATTAGAATTAGTATTTTATTTATTTATCTTCCAGAAGTTCGAACTTTTCTATAAGATGTTTACATTTCGTACCACAAGTTAACTTAATATTAGTTTTTTGACTAGATAAAATAAAAAAAAAATTTGTTTACAAAAAAAAAAAAAGATTATTTGTTCACATTCAACAAATCATTCATTTATACCAACAATCAATAACAAACAACAGAATAAATATAATCATCGCAATGGCGTAACCTGGAGGGACCTTCGGCTTGGTGTAATTGGTAGCGTGCTGACCTTTCTATGCCAAAGGTCTCGGGTGTGGATCCCAAGCAGTCGGATGATTTTATTTAAGTCATTTGGAGAAGGGCTTAAATAAAAAAGCCTAGATCCCCAATAGATATATTCATAAATAACGTTTATCGTAAAAAGTCTTATATGCCCTAAGTTGCCGAAAAGACTGTTTGTATGTGTGTGTGAGTGTTTAAACAAAAGAAAAAACCTGGAGGGATTTTAATCCCCAGCGCCGAAGCCTCGGGTTGGTGACCCTAAGAGATCAGAGTGTTGAACGTCACCCCGTAGCCATCGGTACTAGGATTTCAATAAATATAAATAAGGTCTCAGCAGCCGACAGAGTAAATAACACCCCTCCCCCTCAGGGGGTCCGTGACCGAGACGCTAGAGGTGTTGAAGATTGATAGTACTTAGAGATAACCAATGGGCGTGGGTTCGGATCCTAGGCAGTACCATGATTATTTTTTAAATCATTTGGATACCAAATTGTATAAATAAATATGCCTGGACCACTATATATCATATTTAAATAATGAGTATCGTTAAAGATTATGTGGCCTAAGATGCTGATTAGAAATCGGTATATGGACGGTGTTATGCATAAAGGAACCAAGCGCCATTATGATCGAAATTGAGTTAAGACAGCCATCTTGTAAGGAAAAAGAAGATATACCTCTTTATTTAAATCACCACATTATTACTTTGTGCACTTTCTACTTTCTCTTACCACAGACACACACACAGTCAGACCATGTCGCGAAAACCACTTTTTTGGATTCAGGGGACCTCAAAACGTGTATATCCGTCAAAATCTCGACATCGAATTTTTGACATGAATCCAATACTTTCTCTCTATATGTTAACATATATACATAGGTAAGAGAAAGTAAAAATGTCGACATATTCTACACTTTAGCCGAATTCAGTATGGTTTAAAATTCATAAAGAGAGTAACACTGACCAAAAGCTCACAAAGTTGTAAACCTGAATCCATTCCCAAAGGATGATCGTAAACATGAGAATCCCTTTAAAAAAATTAAACTCCCCGTTAGGAACAAATTCTGGTTGGGCCACTGATAATCGCTATTGCTTTGTCTAAGATTGATGAGGGCAGGCAGCAAGGCGGATACAAAGGGGGGGGGGGGGTAAAAGGGTAATTACCCCCCCCCCCCCCGAGATTTGAAAAAAACAAACAAACTTTTTTCGAAAAAAATTTATTTTTAATGTAAAATTTTAAATATTAATACTTAAAAATTTGATTTGTATTTATATTCTGGCAAACAAGTACAGAATGCGCCTTTAAATTACCGAAATTAAGAAAAGATTGTGTGCTGTGCGACCAGTCACATCAGATTACCTCTCCCCCCCCCCGAGAAACACCTCTGGATCCGCCCTTGGCAGGCAGTCAGACCTCTGAAGTAATCGTATAAAAATTTCTAAAAAAGTGAATTAAACATGAAAAATATTTAACAAGAAAACCAGTGAAGAAAAAAAAATTCTTAAAGAAAGAAAAGATGAAATTTCGAGACAGATGATGAGAAAAAAATGACAAATGTAAACAGCAGTCGGAGTTAGAAGGTTTCTCTGTTTAAATTTTATTTTGGCATTCCGAATAAACTTAGCGCCCAAGGGATGACATGATTGACATAAGCTTAGAAATAAGCTACTAAAGACTTATTTATGTATGATAGAGAGGTAAAAATATTTTTTGCCTCCGATTTTGGCTGAAGTGAAAATAAAATTTCCTTTAAAAAAATGCATAAATTATTTTTTTTTAACAGTATTTTTTATGGACATCAAAAGGGTAATATAAATCTTGTTTTATTTTTCTTATGACTTATTTTATTTTAGCTTATTAGCCAGAATATGCTTAGGTCTACTGAATTTTTTAAAATATTTATTTTATAATTAAAATAACATTTTTATAAAAGAGGACTAATATAATTCATTAAATAATTTTCAATTTTAAACAGCGAAGAAAGAGGATAACAGATATTTACAAATACTGTACTTTTTTCGGGTACACTGGTTTATTTGTATAAGATACAGCGTTTCGGTCACTCATTCTATGGCCTTCTTCTTATAAAAGAATAGTATAGCTCTGAAAATGGTCTTGGTCAAGATTGAAACCTCAGCATTGAAATAATAATTAACTGGTATTATTTTTCTTTATTCATCATTGTGATCAATATTAGTCTATAAATAAGCAAATTATAGAGAGCAATTAATTACAAAATTTGTCTTAAACTCACTTCTCTGTCAAATATGACAAGAATGATTGCACTGAGTGATGTAATTATTATTTTAATATGAAATGCGTTTTGTTTCCCTTAAATGGGTAGGCCAAGACGACACAACAAACAGCCTTGAGATCTGGAAACCCAAGTATGAAGAATAGTTAACTCGTGTTCCCTCAAAAAGGCGATCTATAGAAAAATAAATGTGAATTATTTGTAAACAAAGATAAATTTTTAAGAAAAAAAAAAAATTCGACAAAATCTCTCTGTATAGAAGGCTACTCCTCACTCCTCACCAGTGGAATATTAGTGGGGAGAAGTAATTTATGGGGATTTAGAAACTCCCCCAGGGCAAAATGTCCACATTTTCATTGAGACAAAGAGGGATGAAACCGTAACCGAAAAATCATTTGACTACCTAATAGGAACCGACAGAAATTTCGGTATCGGCCAAAAATCCTGGTTCGCCGTAGTTTCGGTTTCGGCTAAAAACAACCCGAAACCTGAGTTTGAAAAAGATGGGATGAGACTCGTATACTAAAAAAAAAACGAATGAGATTTGTACCAAAAAAAAAAAAAAGGTCAAATGATATTTCCAAGAGGGAAAAATGGAGTGATTGTGACTCATCACGAGGGAAAATTTACTAAAAAAAAAAAACAAAAATAAAATAATTTGAATTTTGTATAGGAAATTTTAAGAAAAAGTTCAAAACAAGTTTCTGTTTCGGTTACGGTTTCGGCCGAAACAAAGATTGAAGCCGAAATTCGGTTTCGGTTACGGCCGAAAATCTTGTTTCGATCGGACCCTAGTTCCTAACTAAAATAATTAATAAATAGGACAGTCCTCCAAAAAGCGGGACTGTCCCGCCAAAATCGGGGAGGTGTGGTCACCTTACCCCAGAGAATAGGACCTCAGTATAAGAATAACAAACTCTGAAGGAATTATTAAATAAAATAATCTTGTAAACTTTTATTCATTAAATAAAGGTAAAATAATCTTATTTAATGAAATGATATAAATAATAAATACCGGTAATTCCTTCTGATAAAAAAGAAGGCGATTAGCTTAGAATAAAGAAGATAATCTTTTAATCCTTAGTTGAAGGCAACTCAAGTTTTTGTGACAAAAATGTAAATATAAGAAGTGTTTCTCTCTTCTTGGGACTTTAAATTTAAAATATTAATATTTTAAAAATTGGCATAAAATAAAAATAAGACGACTACGTCAATTGGTTGTGACTGACTGTTGCACACACTAAACACAGGATGGGAAAAAAATTTTCTTTAAAATAAAACAAGTCGATCTCTTCAGGCATAAAAGCAAATATTTAAAAAAATTACAACTCCTGTACTAAATGAAACATTAACATTAGACTGTCACTTGGAGTACCGATCAAAATAAAAGTTTCTACTGTAGACTCTCTTTGAAACATTTTGTAAATTAAAATATACAAACGAAAAGAAGAAAATTAATGGCTGAGTGATAATTAACAGGAATAGGGAGATGTAGGCAGCTAGCAAAGAATAAAAACTTTATTTAAATATCGTCGACGTTTAGGGAACGCATCGCTCCCATCTACAGGACGATAAATTGTTAATTTTTTTAGATTGATGTACATGTAGGTCATACAAAATTATAATACAAATTTGCATATACCATTAGATGTATGTATAATCGTTTTTGAGAATTGTAATAGGTGCCTGGGCTGTATTTTGTTGAATGGGCCTGAAAAATCAGTACTGGCCAAGTCCAGGCACCTACTACAATTCGCATAAACGATTATACGTACATCTAATGGTATATGCAAATTTGTATTAAAATTTTGTATGACCTATATGTACATCAATCTAAAAAAAATTAACAATTTATCGTCCTGAAGATGGGAGATGTGTTCCCGAAACGTCGACGATATTTAAATAAAGTTTTTATTCTTTGCTGGCTACCTGTTCCTGTTAAAATATACAAATAAGAAAGAAAAAGACTTGATTATTTGTTACAAATTATTTGTTGGTTATAAATTAACACCCAATTCGAATTTCGACAAGAAAATTTGACCAGCATTTTACGTTCATGTAAGCTGCGCTTACAGGAAATAAATGTTTAATTTATTTTCTTCGGACTGCCTGGGATACGAACCCGCGCCTCTTGGCTTAACATTTGTCAACACCTCTCGGTCATAGTGGGAGGGAAGCTCTTGTTTCATGATCTAAGAATAATAAAAATACAATTTATTTTATTTTTGAAATAGCGAGGATACAGCCAGGGCGGATTCAACAAAAAAAAAAAACAGCAGTTTGGCAGAAATTGGGAATTGCTGTTTTTTTGCTTATATCCGCCCTGGCTGTATCTTCGCTATTCCAACATTAATATATCTACAGCCACAAACACATACGCAAAATTTATTTATTTATTTATTTTTTCAAATTTATTTAAGATATTTTTTGGAGATCTGAGGCCATCTATAGATTCCAGTCCCCATTTTTACTTTCTCTTACCTATGTATATATGTAATATATATATAGAGAGAAAGTATTGGATTCATGTCAAAAATTCGATGTCGAGATTTTGATGGATCTTCACGTTTTGAGGTCCCCTGAGTCCAAAAAAGTGGTTTTCGCGACATGGTCTGTCTGTGTGTGTGTGTGTGTGTGTGTGTGTGGTGGGTGTGTGTTCAATTTTAAGGATGAAGGAATTGAGCTATGAGGCTGAAATTTTATATTTAAGTTAAACACCCCCTGGGACCGGAAAAATAAGCTTTTAATCAAAATCGGCCAAAGAGTACTAGTACTTTTCTGATGTACTTTTTCAGTTTTTTTCGATTTTCTCAAAATTTGCTCCAACGATTTTTTTTAAAATTCAAAAAATCAATTAATTTTTAGATTCTCTTTAAAATGTATATTCTCATTTTGCAATTGAAATCTTCTGAAGACCACTTTACTCCTGTATATCATAGGGAAGATAGGAGAATGGTTGCCATGGTAACAAAATATAAATATTTTCCCATACTTTTACATCTGAATTCAAATGTTCCGTACTGTCGGGAACTAAATACATGTCGACCAAAAATCTGGTGTGACAAGCACAGAACACAACTTTCGATTACCGAAGGTAAGAGAAAGTTGTGTGCTGTGCGCCAGTCACACCAGATTTTTCTAAATTACAATAATTGGGATCCAATGTAATTTAGAAAAATTTTCATAACTTTCAACAGAAAATGAATGCCTGGTTAGCAGCACAAAAATTTATTTTAATTAGATTAAATATAGATAGATAACAGATATTAAAATTATATACATATTCCTAAGCGTGAAATAAAAAGTAATATAAAAATCAGTAGACTTAGCATTAATTACCTCTTTATTCCCTTTTATTTTCTTCATTATTATTATTTGTTAATAAAGGTTTTTTATTGTGTGAAAGAAATGTTATTTTAATTAATACAAAGAGATGAAAGACTCACTTCTATAGTTAGGCGGTCTGTCTTCATGAAGGGGGTCCGGAGATTCTGGCCCACTGGCACACGAGTCTCCGCTGTCGAGGCCCACCGGCGACCTCGGGGACATACACCCTCCACCCTCCTGTAAACATAAACAACATCTTATCTTAATTTCAATCTTTTTTTTTTATTAGTTTAAAGAAATTTTCATATCTAGAAAGAAAATTTATGATTGGCCCTAGAGCCTAAATTCTGTCATTTTGTCATCATTAATTTTCTTAATAATTTTTAAATCCAAAGAAGAAAATATCGAATAATTTTATGAATAAAAATTAATTTATAAAATTAATATTTATCAAATCAAACAACCGAAAAAAATACGAAGTCGAACTACGGATCTGCCGACATGTACTCAGCATGCTCTACTATCCCTATCTTTTTCGGCTGTTGATTTAGTAAATATTAATTATATGAATTTTCTTCTCGGATCTAAACGTGATATATGTAATACCTATAATTTTTTATTCATATTTATAAATTAATTTGCCAGAGCCAGGGTGAGATAAGTTTCGCTTATAGCTCAAGAAATACTTAATTGTTATTTCATCAGAAATAAACTAGGCATAAATTAAGAATTATTATATGTTTGTATTTCAATTCTATTATATTATCAAGCCTTGTTTAAACATGAAATCTTCACCTTTTGTTAGACATTCCAAAAAATACAATAAAATTAATAAGAAGCTATTTCAGGAGATAGATGGCAAGAAAAATGGAAAATAATAAATTTTTATTAAGATATTTGAAACAGGAAAAAATAGGTAAAATTTCATAGGGCATCAATACTAATAACAAGGGCTGTGAGGAGACAATAATAAAGCTTCCTATGGCTTTTACCATTTCATTATTATTTTAAAAGAATATGAAATCTTTGTTGGAATTCTCTTTTACGTTTGAAAATTATGTAAAATTTTTCTTATTTTTTTGTTTTTAAACAATGAAATAATCACATGAGAAAACGAATAAGTGCTCCTCTGACTGCACTGTCAGCCTTTTAACTCAGAAATATAGTCTCAATAAAAAAAAAAATTAATATGAATATTTATTATTCATTAAAGCTGTGGTGTAGAATTTTTAGGATTAATAGGTCCTATATATTTTTTCACCATTTTTTTAGGGGCCCACGTCTTGTGGGTACGTGGATGGCAACCACGAGCTGCCCGAGCTGGGACAGGCAGTCCTTCAGTTCTTTGTACTCGTATATGGGTGATTCTATTACAAACCGAACACTTTCTGACCGACATGTTTTTGATTTGACTGAAAATTTTTTTACGGGTTCTATATCGAAAAAAAGATAGCCATCCGCGAGGATTTTCTTTTTCTTAAATATTTTGGGAAATAGAGAGGGTCGAAAATGTGAAAATTTGATGATTTTCTGCTTAGACGCTCACTTTTTAAAAATTCATATCTCTGGTTCTATTTGAGCTAGAAAAAAACTTTTTACCATTTTAAAGCTAAAAGAGTGAACTTTAGAAAAAATTGTTCCACCAAAATTTATTAAAGGTTTCACATTGTTATCAACAATTGAAATCTTTAAATCGATTTTTAACAATGGGGCCCCAAATGTATTACTTTTTTATTATAACCATCGCATTCTACGTAAAATTCTATACCGATAACGGTTTTTAATCGATGGAGATTCAATTAGTACTATTGAAAAAAACTCCCGCCAAGTACTCTCATGCGGTAAAATGACGTCATATCAAAAAAAAGAAAAGAAATTTCGGGGGTATTGAACCACTCTTTCTAAAAACAATATTTAGATTTAATGGAGCTTTTATGGTCTTGTAGCTATGCGTTGCACAAGTAGGGCTATTTTTCGATTTTTTTTGCCTAAAAAATGAGGTTTTTCGAGAAAAAACTAATTTTCGAGTTAATTACTCGGGATTTTTTTATTCATTCTATTAGAGTTTTTTCTTCCTGCACAAATCGACATCTCATTTAGTCTGATCTGATTAGCCGTTCGGAATCTACAGGGGTTTAAACTTTCAAATTAGAATTTACCGCAGCGCGGTAAAATAAAATGATAGGAAAAAAACAAATGGTGAAATCTTTTGCTGAAAACTCATTCTTTTTAACCGTATACTCCCCATAATTATACCTCTTAAGACAGAGGAGTTATTCAAGCCGATAAACTTTTTGCGCTAGGACATGCACGAAAAAGTTTATCGGCTTGAATAACTCCTCTGTCTTAAGAGGTATAATTATGGGGAGTATACGGTTAAAAGAATGAGTTTTTCAGCAAGATTTCACCATTTGTTTTTTTCCTATCATTTTATTTTACCGCGCTGCGGTAAATTCTAATTTGAAAGTTTAAACCTGTAGATTCCGAACGGCTAATCAGATCAGACTAAATGAGATGTCGATTTGTGCAGGAAGAAAAACTCTAATAGAATGAATAAAAAAATCCCGAGTAATTAACTCGAAAATTAGTTTTTTCTCGAAAACCTCATTTTTTAGGCAAAAAAATCGAAAAATAGCCCTACTTGTGCAACGCATAGCTACAAGACCATAAAAGCTCCATTAAATCTAAATATTGTTTTAGAAAGAGTGGTTCAATACCCCCCGAAATTTCTTTTCTTTTTTTTGATATGACGTCATTTTACCGCATGAGAGTACTTGGCGGAGTTTTTTCAATAGTACTAATTGATTCTCCATCGATTAAAAAACCGTTATCGGTATAGAATTTTACGTAGAATGCGATGGTTATAATAAAAAGGTAATACATTTGGGGCCCCATTGTTAAAAATCGATTTAAAGATTTCAATTGTTGATAACAATGTGAAACCTTTAATAAATTTTGGTGGAACAATTTTTTTTCTTAAAGTTCACTCTTTTAGCTTTAAAATGGTAAAAAAAGTTTTTTTCTAGCTCAAATAGAACCAGAGATATGAATTTTTAAAAGTGAGCGTCTAAGCAGAAAATCATCAAATTTTCACATTTTCGACCCTCTCTATTTCCCAAAATATTTAAGAAAGAAAATCCTCGCGGATGGCTATCTTTTTTTCGATATAGAACCCGTAAAAAAATTTTCAGTCAAATCAAAAACATGTCGGTCAGAAAGTGTTCGGTTTGTAAAAGAATCACCCATATCTGTCTCT
>JAKCPI010029875.1:0-19645 GCA_023213315.1 Euborellia annulipes | reverse complement strand
TTACCTCTATATATAAGTAATATATGTAGAGAGAGAAAGTATTGGATTCATGTCAAAAAATTCGATGTCGAGATTTTAATGGATATAGGCCTACACGTTTTGAGGTACACTGAATCTAAAAAAGTGCCTTTCGCGACATGGTCTGTCTGTCTGTCTGTGTTTAATTTTAAGCATATATGCTCAATTCCTCTATAGAGGAATTGAGCTATGAGGCTGAAATGATATATTTAAGTTAACCCCCCCCGGGACGGTGAAAATAAGCTTTGAATCAAAATCGGCCAAAAAGTACTAGTACTTTATTGATGTACTTTTTCACTTCTTTTTTGATTTTCTCGAATTTCCCTCTAACGATTTTGATTAAAATTTAAAAATCAATTATTTTTAGATGCTCTTTTACATGTATATTCTCATTTTGCTCTCAAAAATGTTTGAAGCACACTTTACTCTTGTGCTTCATAGGAAAGAGGAGAAATTGTTGCCATGGTAACGAAATATAAATATTTTCCCATGTTTATAAATTTTACATCTTAGCCCTCAGGGCTTGGTGTAGAGGTTAGCGTGCTAACCTCGTATACCAAACTTCGCGGGGTCGGACCCAAGGCAGTCCGATGATTTTATTTAAGCCAATTGGATACCAAATGGCTTAAATAAGAATGCCTGGACCCCTTATATGTATTATATTAAATCAATAACGATTATCTTATATGGCCTGAGTTGCCGAAAAAACTGAGTGAGTGTGAGTGTGAATGAGAAAAAAAGTGTGAATGTAAAAAAAAAAAAACATCTTGAATTTTAATATATCGGCGGAATCTAAATATGTGGGTATGTGGACTCAAAAAATCTGGTGTGACAAGCCCAGAACACAACTTTCGATTACCAAAGGTAAGGTATCCAAATGGCTTAAATAAAATTCATCAGACTGAGTGGAATCCGAACCAAGGGCGGATACAAGGGGTGGTGAAGGGGGAGGGGGGGGGTTAAAGGGGTAATTACCCCCCCTGAGATTCAAAAAAAATACCTTTTTTTCGCAAAAAAATTTATTTTTAATGTAAAATTTTTAAAATTAATACTTGAAAATATGATGTGTATTGATATTCTGGCAAACAAGTACAGAATGTGCTTTTAAATTACCGAAATTAAAAAAAATAGTGTGCTGTGCGACGAGTCACACCAGATTACCCCCCCGAGAAACACCTCTGGATCCGCCCTTGATCCGAACCCGCTACCCTTGGCATACAAAGGAAAGCTCGCTACCAACTACAGCAAGCCCGCGGACCTGACATGAGTTGTCTTTTTGTTTATATCATTAAATCATCTGTCTAACAAGATCATTGAACTAAACTAAATCCCTTTAAATACACAGACATAACAACACAAATGAAAGAGTTTATTTTTAATCATTCGTCATAAAATAATAAAAAACCTTTAAAAAAAAAATTAATGGAAAAAAACTTTTGGTCAAATCATTTTTATTTTTCTTTCGTACTATTTGGTTGTAGAGTGCAAAAAGAGCAATGAAGGATTTATAAATCCTAAGGTTCACTAGGGAAACGATTAAAATAATCTTATAGATTTTAAGATAATGCGATCAAAGTTGAAATCCCCGAAAAGTCTATGAATGAAAAACATTTTTAAAAAGCAATAAAACTTGTATTTTCTTTGAAATCATATATAACCTCTTTACTCTTTCAATTTATATTTAATTAACTTAAATATATTATAAAAGATAATTTTAATGCATAATACCAAAATTAAATAAAGAATATCTCACAATTAGGAAGATTTAATTTTCAAAAAATACACTGGCGCCAGTAAAATATAATATCAGAATCTTTTCTACTGGCACCTACCATATCAGTATAATTAACAACTAAACAATTTTTTTTATAGATTTTGCATTAAAATTTTCTATTAAACTTGGTTCAATTTTATTTTTTAGATGAGAAGAATAATAAATAAGCCGAACTCTTTTTTCATTCCATTATTCATCTAACATTAATTAATTTCTCTTTTGGAGATTAGTTACATGAGAATATAAATAATTATATTATTTGGGCGATATCAGAGCGCTCTGGTGACAAATGGTTGCTACAAGGAGGAGAACGGAAAGCGACAAAAATGGCTGAACGATATTATAAAGAGAATACAACAAAGTCATTAATGCATCTTTTTAAAAACTGTTGCTTTATATTTTTTTCAAATATTAGTTGTTTATATTTATATACTCTTTTCGAATAATTAATTATGCTAATAATCTTTGTAATATTTATTTAAAATACCTGGATAAAGGAGAATGCTGGAATGCAAACGGAGAGAGTGCGAGAGGAAACAAACAAACAGGATGCAGTCGTAGTTGCAAGTAATGCATTCGCAGGTAAGAACAAAAATGATTAGGATGTGTTATTTATGTATAATAACAAAATGAAATTGACGGAGCAACGAAATAAGAAAACTTTTCTAAGCACACATAAAAAAGACACTAGTTAGTTAGATGTTCACTGGCCGATCGGCTACTGACACGGTAGGCGCGCGCTGATGGCGTCTACCCCCACTCTGGGCGCTGAGGGGAAAGGAGGGAGGGTAAGGCGACGGCTTTTGACCACCCCCTCCCCAAGGTATGGGAATTTCAAATAAAATAAAAATTCTTATTAAAATAAATACAATAAGGATGGTGTCTTAAAAAGTCTCCGATGCCGAAAAAGTCCTTAAATAAATTTAAAAATCATACTATCCTAATCTCAAATATCTTATTATTAAGCCAAGCTGGCTAAGAGTTGATAAAGCAATAATCTTTTTTAAATCTACTTCATAGCTTGCATAAAGTTGACCATGCTGGCTGTAAGCATACAAATAATAACAGTAAGCCGTTCTAAAAAAAGAAATTAATATGAGATAGGCCTATGTCTTTTATATTTTAGCTCTGAAGATGACCTAGGCAAGTGATCGAAACGTCAGCCCGAAACGGCATAAAAGAAATAGATTTTTTTAAATAGCTAAATAAGGGGAAGTGAGTTTTATTGATTTTATTGATGAGGGCCCGGTGGCCTGGTGCAATGGATAGCACGCCTATGCCCCGGAAAGGCGGAGATCCTGGGTTCGATTCCCGGGGGCCATGGGATGTTTGGCCTCGTCAATAAAAAACACTCACAGTCTTGTTAAATAGATTTTTTTTTCATTCCGCGTTAAAAAATAAACAATGTGAAGCGCTCACTGAATTTTTTATTTAATTTCTTTAACCAACTTTATTAACTGAAGACTTTTAATAAAATTTTGTTATCGAAAGAATAACGGTTTTTACGCCTTTTTTTCTGCTTTTGTTTAGTTTTAACAAAAAAAAAAAAAAATAATCTCCCATTGCGATCTCGTGGAGGGCTTTAAGGCCTTCCGACTCGATTAGACCTTGGATCTTTTTAAAGAGGACAATTGACCTCTGGTGTGACAAGTCGTTCTAGAACAGGTGATAAAAAAGATAAAAAAAAAAAACATTCCAGCTAAATACACCCTTCCTTTTCTCATCTGGACGATTTTCAGCTACATTTCTCTAACGCCCTTTCAATATTTCTTTCACTCTTGATGTTCTTGTTCCAACTTTGCCAGCTAATCTTTAGAATTAGTGTGCTTGTAGAAAAACATTGTTCAAACTTTTTATAACAAACATATCATGATGATAACAAAAGAAAAACTGACAAAAAAAAAAGTAGATTCGGGAATAATTGCACCCTTTCTTAAATTTGGATAAAAAGGGAAAATATAATTTAAAAAAAATAGCGGGGTTGGTATTAATTTCATAAATGAAGGAGTCAGACGCAGATAGTGCTAACCCACAAATATATAGTTCTGAGATATTTCAATTTTAAACTTTGAAAACCAACAAAACACCAATAGGAAGTTTATTTTATTTTTTTTTTGCCTCTGTCAGAGTACACTAATGGCAATATCAGACTGAGAAACAAATTGTACAACTAGTACAGACACAGACCTTGTATAATTACAATTGATGGTGCTGAAAAGTCGGGTTTGTAATAATTGTGGATTAGTATTATCTGCAACCGACCCCTTCAAATCCTAAATCCATGAGTTTAAAGGCACGAACGAAAAAAAAGAGATGAGTGACAAAGAATTTCAGATCGAATAGTTCTTAGTTGTCATCAATATACCCAATAAAAATTAAAAAACCTCCCTAGTAAATAAAAAATTTAAAACTTCCCGAGTAAAAATTATTAAAAATGTTCAAGGGATCCACACGCCGGCAGCAGTACAAGGGCCTTTAAGTATTATTATTAAATCAACTTTCTTTTAGCCATCGGGCTTGGTGTAGTGGCTAGCGTGCTGGCCTTCTATACCAAGGGTCGCGTCATTTGGATACCAAATGGCTTAAATAAGAATGCCTGGACCCCAAATACCCGCCCTATATTATATTCAATAACGGTTATAGCCGAAAAGATGGTGTGCATCTGTGTGTGAGTGTGAATGGAAAAAAGTTTTTTTTTTTTTTTTTTTTTAAGAAAAACTTTCTTTTGAGGGGTGTAGGCAAATAGTGAGTTTGGGGAAAATTCTTCTCCATTAACACTTAAATTTAGCAATTTTCCTTCCAAATTGGAAGACCTTTTTTCCAAAAAGAGTGTGAGTAAAACAGAAATGAAAATTTTCAATGGACTGGTAGGAAACTTGTTTTCCTCTAAATATTTATAAGCTCTCTAAAAAAAAAAAAAATTATTAAGCTTATGAAGAGAATTAGGTTTTGAGGATGAATATTTTTAACTACATCCTCTGATAAACAAATCTAAAAGCGATACTGGTTCATACATTGAAATGAAATTTTTTTTTTTTTTTATCCATTTTTAATTATACTATAGGCCTATACGAATAATAATTTATATTCGTTTTGGAATTATTTCATCATCATCTCAATTTGTCATATAACGTTATTATATTAGGATTAATTTGCTTTTATCATTAGATTTTGTAATTTGAAAAGTCTTTAAATTTTTGAAACCAACCTCACTAATTGAAAATTTAATCAAATTATACTTAAAAAAAATGGTCCTTGTTATTAATTTATTTTTATTTTTTTTATTAAATTTCACTTAGGAATATATTTTTTTGTCTGTTCTAGCATTAAAATTAATCAAATAAACATAATTAATTGATAAAAAAATGTTCATAATTAAGCGTATATTTAATTTATAAACTATAGGCCTAAACTAAATACACCCTTCTGTTTCTCAGTTGGTCAATTTGCAGCTACATTTCTCTAACGGTCTTTCAATATTTCTATTTCTCAAATCTAAAACAGTAAAAAGATGTTCTTCAGAATAATTAAAAGATGCTGAGAAATGTCAATACCAGATGACTTTCAAAAGCAAAGAAGAGTGGGTTCGGATCCTAGGCACTTCGTTGAAAATTTATTTAAATCAATTGGTATAAATAAATATTAAATATTATAGTATTGATTTAAAGTTTATAAAGCCTCAGTTGGGTAAAAGACAAAAATAAAATAATCATCAAAGCCTTTCTAAATTTGTGTTCAGTATACTATAACAGAGATAGAATGCCAAGCCGATGAGTATTTGTTTTCCTCACTTCAATAAGTAGCCTACTTAATAACGAGAATGAGACAACAAATCTATTGATGAAAATTTTTTAACAAGTCTGACATGAGCCTAAAGGCCGCTACACACGTAACCAAACGCAAACTTTACAAGCATGCATGTGCAATCTTTTTGTACAAGCAAACTGTAGCGTCTGTAGGAGAAATGTCACACTTGGAAGGAAATGCGCAAGCATTTTAATTGTGCAAGCCACTTGATGTTCGATTGAATTTTAATCATGCACAAGCATACTTGCGCAAGCAAAACTCTTTATAGATGTCTTGACATTTGATATTTATTTAATATTTCAATTTAAATTTAAAATTTCAATTTAAATATTAATTAAAGGAGATATGGAAGCAGAGGTATTTTTGGCTGCCTCTGCTTCCATATCTTCTTTAATCAACATACACAGCCACTACTTACATCTCACCTTAAATATTAATATTTATTGCGTGTCTGTTTAAAGCAAGTGAGTATTTCTTGTTATCTTCGAATAAATAAACTTCCTAGTTTAACATTTTTAGGTTAAGTTTTCGGCATAAGCTGGTGATTGCACAAGCATGCTTGTCAAGTTTGCAGTTACATGTGTAACCGCCTTAATACGTGTTCAATTTAACATTTCCACTCCCTGGCAAAAAAACTTTTAAAATAATCCTAATATAATTACAAATTTACTTTTTAATATATTACGGCACATAAATAGTTGAATTATGAATTCAGAATTTTAATTAAATGGCAGGTTCAACGTGTAATCTTTGGAGCACTTAGTCTTTAATCCTAATTCCTGACTTCCCTGTGGAATAGCAGATTTATTTCTAGCTCAGACGATCAATTGAGAAACACGTGGAAACTAATGCCATGTGCTTTTGATGAACTTTTGTCTAACTATTTACGAAATTTAATTTTATACATTTTTTTTATATTTCTTTGTCTAATAAAAAACATTGTGTAAAATTTAAATTTTCGACTTTACTCTCTGGTTGAAACATTTTGTTTTTATACACTATTTTAACAAATATTTGTATTCCTTACTCAAAATGCATTGGTGATACGCCATTTTAATTTTCAGTATATAAAAATCGAATTTTATCAGTACGAATTAATTGGTCCAGTGAAAATCTGCCTTTTATCCTGGGCGATTAAAAGAATTCGCTTTCACTAGTAAAAATTACATCGAAAAGGAGCCGATGCGTTTTTGTATTTGGCAAATCCGCAGAAACGATTTGTTCAGCAAGCTTTTACAAACTTGCTCTCCCTCTTTAAAAGGGTGGATTGTTGTTGCGAGTGGGGATGAGGGATTCCTTTTTTTATTATTTTTTTTTTTTTTTTGACCAACCTGATGATGATGTTTCATTCATTTTCCCCTGCAGCCCTTTTTCACCCCTACTAGTTGTTTTCGCCATGTTTAATCTACAATATTACGTTAATCCTTGCAAAATCGCATGTATTCATATGTTTTGCTGCCCCTGTATGAGGCTTGAAATACAAATTAAAACACACTTCATATTAGTTTAATGCACTCAGATTGTTCACTGAATGCATTTATTGGGCTCGAATTAACCATCCGATAATGTTTACCTGGATACTAAAAATCATAAAAAATTTTACATTTTAATAAAAATCCTTTAAAAAAAATTTATTGATACATTGAAATTTTATTGCTTTTCCTAATTAAACCATCCATAATTTTTATTGTTATTAAGTTTGGATTTTATTAATTTTTTTTTTTATCGTAAGCTAGAGGTGGAATATTTCACTTTGACGGTTCCGCGAAAAGATTCGTACAATTAATATTTATTAATTCAAACAACTTAAAAAAGATAGCTACCTAAGAGAGCAGAACTTTTAGAAAATTAGAAAAATAAAGAGGGCGTCTTATTAAATTAATTTTTTTTTTAACCCTCACACTTTTTTCCCATACACACACACATACACATACACACAGTATTTTCGGCAACTCAGGCCGTATAAGACTTTAAACGATACTCGTATTTGATGTATATAATTAAGGTCGAGACATATTTATTTAAGCCATTTGGTATCTAAATGGCTTAAATAAAATCATCGGATTGGCTGGGATCCGAACCCGCGACCCTTAGTATAGAAGGCCGCTAGCAACTACATCAAGGCCCGAGGGCTTATATTAATTTCCCAATTTAAAATCGTTTATTATCAAATTTTCAAACTCTTCTATATTTCTAGAAATAAATAAATATAAATGAAGTGCGGAGTTAAATGTTTCTTTAGATGAAAAGAGGCGCGACAATTTTCCTTTTTTTTTTTCTTTTTTTTTTCCTTCAATCAATGAAACATGTTAAGCTTTTTTTCATCTGTGCAATGATGAGTTTTTTTAATTCCTCTTTCCCTCTCCCACTCTCTTTCACTTGTGAACTCTTTTTGATGGTGTTTTTTTGAAGGGTTGAGGGAGGGGGAGCTTGAAAAGCACACTCGATTGTTTATTTTTTTTCACCCCTAGATATTAGATTCCCTCTGAATTTTTCTCATAACTTGCTCTTCTCTCATCCATCTTTGTAGATATATATATGTGTGTTATTTATTTATTTTTTTTTTTTTTGTATATAGTGAATTTCATTTGCAATTACTATTATATAGCAAACACGAAAAGCGGCAACGGGGCATTTGCGCCCTGAGGTTTTTAATTAAGCCCCAGTTTAAGGGGAGATATAGAGCCCCAAAAAGGGCCTGGCTGGATTCATTACCTTTGAGTTATCTTGGAAGACATTTTTTTTCCGCAACTGCGAAAAGTTTGTGTAATATGAATCTTAATAAAGTAAGCATGAATGAGATATTCTAGAATATATTATTATAAATATATATTTTAATATCTTTCCCTGTAATAATTTATAATATACGAGAGAGAAATAAAGTGTATAAATATATGGACTATTATATTTATATTTATTTTCGGATTTTATTAAATATAGTAATATTAATTTTGAAGGAGGGATCAATGATCTAATCAAAATTTTTTTTTAATTTGTTTTTATTTTTATTATGAATTTTAATAAGGATTAAATATGGTTTTGGTTGCTGATAGTAAGGAACCCAAATGATCAATTTACAAATGGATTTTTTTTATTATTAATTGATGTTAAGGTCAAGTAGAAATCAACTATAAATTAGCATCTCATTTTTTTAAATGAATAAAATTTTTTTTATAATTAATAAAATAATTAAAGCAAAAAAATTCTACAAAAATTTTTAATATTTTTTAATTGAAAAAATTATTATTTATCAAATATTAATAAATAAATAAATAAATAAATAAATAAATTGTTTTAAAATAAAACAGACAAAATAGACCAATAACAGACGTCCGCATTTCAAAAGAAGTTCTCTGATTAGTTAAAGCAGGCCATCACTTAAAAATAGCTTTAATTAAATCTTATTAAAAATTCATAATTATACATAAGAGAACTGTAAGCTAGTAATAAAAGAATTCAATCGTGAATTGGTCATTTGGGTTAACTACCTTCCAGAAATCAAAACGAACCAATTCTTGACGCTATCGTTTGGACGGATAAAAAAAGTAAAGTGTAAGTTAACACCAAATGAATATTTCATTACGAATATTGGAATAATTAGAAAAATCAAAATATGTCTTCCGCAGACCTTCAAGTTAGTAGTTTATTAAAGAAAGAAACTATTTTGTCAATTATAACCTATAGTCATGCCAATTATTGTATTATATTTTATCAACCCTTAAGTTTTTTATTTATCTTTTCGGCATCTTTGGCCATATAAACGATTCTCATTTCTACATATTTAATTACGAATATTTGTGATCCAGGTTCAATTTCAACTCTGCTTTAAAATAAATTAATAAAAAAAACGTTATATGGATGTAATCAAATAAGGTTACATCCCTTAGGCATATCTGAATTTGTGTAGTACAATGAAATGTTTATGTCGACAAAATTAATCGCTTCAGGCGATTAAATGACCCTAAATGATAACAATTTTTTTTTTTTATATATAGGAATGTTGAAACAAAGTTTTTGTTAATTACTTTATATAATTTGGGACATTTGTTAAGACCAAGAAAGTGCTACCACAAAATGGCTATTAAAAAAAGAGTGTTTGATTGATAAGACAAATTTCCAAGCTCTGGGGGCAACCATGAATAAATAAGTAAAAAGGCAAGGCGTGACGCTTGATGGAAAAAGAAAGAAGATGAGCTGCCGAATTTTAGAGATTTCTATATACAGTATAAGGATTATTAAAAAAAAAAAAAAAAAAAAACTACCAATGGAAAAAATCTTCAAAATAAATAATTGAACAACGTAGAATTCAAAAGCCTAAAATTAACAAGTAGAAGTATAATTTAAAAAATCTGGTGTGACTGGTCGCACAGCACACTTACCTCTGGTAAAGGAAAGTTGTGTTCTGTACTTATCACGCCAGATTTTTTGTGTCGACATATATTTAGTTTCCGCCGATTTATTAAAATTCAAGATGTATAATTTATAAACATAGAAAAAATAATTTATATTTTGTGACCATGGCAACCATTTATCCTATCTTTTCTATGAAGTACAAGAATAAAGTGTGCTTCAAAAGATTTCAATGGCAAAATGAGAAAAAGTATATAGAGGATCTAAAAAATAATTGATTTTTGAAATTTAATCAAAATCGTTGAAAAAATAGAAAAAACTGAAAAAGTGAATCAGTAAAGTACTAGTACTTTTTGGCAGATTTTGTTCAAAAGTTTCGTTTCACTTCCAGGGGAGGGGAGTAACGAACTTAAATATAAAATTCAACCTCCTAACTCTTTTCGTTCTTTAGATATTTTGTTAACAGACAGATAGATAAACCATGTTTGTTTGTATTCAGGGGACCTCAAAACGTGTATATCCATCAAAATCCCGACATCGCATTTTTTACATGAATCCAATACTTTCTCTCTATAAATATACATATATAGGTAAGAGAAATTAAAAAACCCTTATCATGACAAAGACAACAGAAATGGAGTGATACATCCTTCAAAATTCATCTTCACTTTCTTGAGCATATATACTCTAAATTTCAGAATCCAAAAATCATCTAAAGAGTTTTTTTTTATATATATACCAGTATATATATAAATTGTAAAAAAGAGACTTAGGTATAGGCCTAAATACAAAAATAAAAAATATATTTTTCTTAATTCAATCCCTTTCATTAAAATTTCTAACACGACGCTGTTTTAACAATAAATTATTCAAAAATGTGCAAGTTTGTAAAGTGGAAGCTGCACTAATTTACCGAATGTTAATAACTGAGCTAACAAATAGGGAATCTCATTTAATCTTAAGGTGTAATTAAGCGTAATGTGTTACTTGGCTTCTTTTAAGGAATCCTAAGAAGCATTGAATAGAATGAGATATGAAGCCCAACTTTATTTTTTTTTTTTTACTTTCTTTTCACCCTTTAATGAAATATTTGTTTTATCTTTATCTGGATGTTGGATCCCCTGAAACGGGAAATTTGCATCCGGCTTCTGACGAGGTTTACCTGCTCCGCATATTTTATCAGAATGTTACGGAGCCATTTTTAAAAGAAAATGTCGACACGAAAGTAATATCCCCTTCTTCGACTTTGGCACTGGAATATCTTAATTGCATCCACCGAAATTTATATCATATCGGTCGTTTTTTCAGAAGCTGTCATTTTTTGATTCATATTATATGGGGTATGATTATATAAATTTTGTTTTTATTTGTTATTACAGGAAATAGGATTTGTACTTATTAATAAATTTTTTTTTTTAAATAAATTTCAAAATTATCTCATTTGTTTCTTCTTTAAAACTTTTATTCAGTTTTTTTTTTTTTTTTTTTTTTTTTTTTTACCTACTGAGAAAGTCATAACTATAACGTTAATGTTAAAAAAAAAAACTTTCCATAATAATTAAACATAAATTACACTCTTTTTATTCTGCTTTTTATTTATTTCCTAAAATCAGTTCAGATAAACTTTTTTGTCCAGAAAATAACATTTTTAAATTGTTCTACTGGAAGAGAGAGAGAGAAAGAGATTTTTATTTTATAAAAATACTTTTGTTTAAACCTTTATTAGTCCTTATCTCCAGCAACTTTAATTCTGATTAAAAAAAAAAATGGAAATAATTTCTAAAGGCCTTTGAAAATTTGTTCTCTTCCATTCGGAACAGATCGAATTTAATTGTTATTGACAGAGATAATAAATTTAATTTTCATTTAAATTCAATTTTAAATAAAAACGAATCTATATTAATATTGAACAATTATTATTATTTTTTTTTTTTTTATCATTTTAGATCTTTCTATCGATAGCTGAATATAAATTTCAAACTAATCATTGAGGAAACGAAAATGGAAATATTGAGATAAATTGTCAATAGTGAATGTATATTGAAATGTAAAAAAGTAAAAATAAATTATTTATATTTTGAAATGTTAAAGGGTTTAACTTTTTTCTTTAATTAATTTGTTAATTTTAATATATAATAGAGTTTTGAAATTATTGGACTTGGTTGTTTAACAGTAAAACAATTTTCTATCAAAACAATCAAATTATTACTTTCTCTTACCTCTATATTCAGTATGTTGATATATATACAGAAAGTATTGGTTTCAAGTCAAAAATTCGATGTCGAGATTTGATGGATATTCACTTTTTGAGGACCCCTGAATCCAAAAAAGTGGTTTTCGCATCATGGTCTGTCTGTCTGTGTTCAATTTAAAGCTTGAAGGAATTGAGCCAAGGGCGGATCCAGAGGTGTTTCTCGGGGGGGTAATCTGGTGTGACTCGTCGCACAGCACACTATTTTTTTTTAATTTCGGTAATTTAAAAGCGTATTCTATACTTCTTTGCCAGAATATAAATACACATCAAATTTTTAAGTATTAATGTTAAAAATTTTACATTAAAAATAAATTTTTTTGCGAAAAAAAGGTATTTTTTCGAATCTCGGGGGGGTAATTACCCCCTTTACCCCCCCCTTGTATCCGCCCTTGAATTGAGCTAGGTTAAAATTTTATATTTAAGTTAGGCATCTCCCTAGGGCGTGAAAATAAGCTTCTAAACAAAATCGGCCGCAAAGTACTAGTACTTTACTGATGTAGTTTTCCAAGGCGAGAAATTTATTTCAATTGAATTGGATATCAACCAATTTAAAAAAAATCTGGTGTGACTGGCGCACAGCACACTTTGTCTTACCTTCGGTAATCGAAAGTTGTGTACTGTGCTTATCACACGAGATTTTTTGTGTCGACATGTATTTAGTTTCCGACAGTACGGTACATACGATTTTCAAGATGGCAACCATTTCTCCTATCTTTTCTATGTAATACAAGAGTAAAGTGGTCTTCAGAAGATTTCAATGACAAAATGAGAATATACATTTTAAAGAGAATCAAAAAAATAATTGATTTTTAAAAAATCAAAATCGTTGGAGCGAATTTTGTGATTTTGAGAGCCGTTAGAAGACCATTTACTACCGAGTTACTCGAGGCGGCAAAAGATGGCGTTAGTTTTTCCCATAGGAATACAAGTGATTTGTTCCATTTCATTTGAAAGATTCCAGTTAATTAATTAAGGGTAGAAAATTAATTATTTTTTAACACAATGATTACTAATTTAATTATCTATAAGATAGAGAGCGAATTTTTTTTTAATATCTTTTCTTTAATGCGATTATTCTAAAAAAAAATTTGTTTTTTCGAAAATCAAAAAAATAAGTTGTAGATATTTTAAATAGCTTTAATTAAAAAAAAAATTGAGGTCGATAGCTTCAAAATTGTGGCCGCTGGAAACTTCCAAAATTAGCACCCCGAGACGCGCACCTTAATAAATATTTTTCTGATTGTTTATAAATTTCTTGGGTTCTTAACTAACAGAAACTATATAACTCCACACAAAAAAATTTGGCCTCCTTGCACATTACACAACTTTCAATTACCGCTGCGCGATCAGTCGTCCCATCAGATTTTTTATTTAAATATTAATTATACTAGATACTACAAGTGATTATTTAACTTCTCTCTCTCTCTCTCTTTTTTTTTTTGCTTTTTGAAGATCATTCATACCAAAATCATTTGGATATTGATGAAATTCGATATTTAACTTTTTTTTTTAATTCTCATGAAAAGTAATTAATTACTTCTGCTCTAAATAGCATCCATTCAATCCTGTTTGTTTTATTTTTAGCCTTTTAAAACAAGCCTTCTTAATTAGTGGTGATAGGCTAATTCAAAGGGGCAGGCAGAATTATGGAAGGGCTGAGTTCAAATTTTGTTTGGGAATTTAATCTTATTATCCTGTTAAAACACTGTGCAATTCATTCAAAAATCATTAAAAGGAATTAAAATTGTTTTTATTGTATTAACGAATTCATGTTTTTTTTTTTAAATGTATATCCGAGAAGAGTAACAAATTTCCAACAAAAAAAAATATTTAATTATTCAAAGTTTATTGTTCATTTTGTACTATTAAAATCTTCATTAATCTCTATAGGCCTATATCCTCTAATTACATATATTTCTGAGTGATAATACAAATTTAATGAATTAAATTCATTTTGTTTATTTATAATATTTTATAAATTAAAGATTCGTTTGATGGCGATCATTACTTCAATTAATAAGATGAAAAGTTGGTTGAAAGAGGCAAGTTGATCGGCTTAGCGGGTTTTGGGGGAAAAGGGCAAAAGGGCTTAAGTCTTTGGGTTGTTTTCCAGTAGAAAGTCACTGATGCGAAACGTTTGCTTTGATTTCGCCGTTGGCGCAATCAGGAGATATTGGACATTCTCTGCTCGGGGGGGTCTTTTTTTTTGATCCTGAAGGAATGCCGGGCCCCACCCCTATCCCCACCTCCCTACGATTTATATATACAAGGAAAAAAAAACAAACTTAATAAATAGGCTAGAAATAGGAAGCATTTTCTAGAGCAATTGAATTGGAAATAAAATAATCGAAGGGGAAAATACAAAAAAAGTTAATGAAAAATCCTGATTAAAAAAAAAAAAAGAACAAAAATTCCAATCATCCATTTGCTTTTGATCTGATAGACCTTAATTACTAGTCTCCTTACATTCTTTTATTTTGTATCGTTTATTGAAATTTTTTTTTTCTATTATTTAAACCAAGTATCAGTAAACTTTAAAAAATACTAGTGCTTTAATTATTGTATAAATTAAGATGAGAATTTAATTTTTAATATATGCCTATACATATAGAAACAGGATTTTTTTTTATATTTAGAAAAATTGCAATAGTAGTGTCATTGACGAAAACATCTTGAGTGAGGTGAGGTTTTTTTTTTTTTTTTTTTTTTTGATAATTGAGTATAATTTAAAAAAAAAATATAACACAATTTTACGGCACAAAATGGAGTTAAAGGACATGGTGGACCAAAATAAAATGCAGGAACCTATTAAGGGACATGACTTTTGGGGAAAACATACATTGTTGGGGATGTGGGAAAGTGAAGGAGACATTCAACATCTTTTCCACTATTCTTTTAATGTAATATAATAATACGAGTATTATCTTGATTAATATTCGCAATCTTTATTAGATATGAAAATCGAAGATTCTCTTCAGTCATTTTTATTCCATTTTGGCTAGAAATATACTTAACGCTTTCATTTTTTTTTTTTTTTTTTTTTTTTTTTTTTTTACAAAAGAGGGCATAATAAATAAAAATGCTGATCAGCAGATTTTCTTTCACACCCTTGAGGATCTTTTACCGACTCTCCCCCAAATGTGTCTCAGCACCCTAGTATAGCCACCAACAGTCAAAGAAAAAATAATTCATTCCATAGGGAATAAATTTGAAAGTATGGAATTCTGTATGATTTCTATATTTTTACTTTCTCTTACCTGTATATGAATATATTTAATTATAAAGAAAAAGGATTAATTTCAAAAATTCGAAGTCGAGACTTTATATGGATATATACGTTTTGAGGTCCCCTGAATCCAAAAAAGTGGTTTTGGCAACGTGGTTTTTCAGTCTGCGTGTGTGATAGTATGTGTGTGTGTCTGTGTTCAATTTAAAGCATGAAGGAATTGAGCGAGGAGGTTGAAATTTTATATTTAAGTTAGGCACCCATCTGAGGCGTCAAAATGAGCTTTTAATAAAAATCGGCTAAAGATTAGTAGTACTTTACTGATGTATTTTATCAGTTTTTTCGATATTTTTTTTAAATTCGCTCCAATGATTTTGATTAAAATTCAAAAATCAATTATTTTTCAGATGCTCTTTAAAATGTATATTTTTATTTTGCCATTGAAATCTTCTGAAGACTACTTTCCTCTTGTACTTCATACAGTACACAACTTTCGATTACCGAAGGTAAGAGAAAGTTGTGTGCTCTGCGACCAGTCACACAAGATTATTTACAATATTTTTTTAAATTTATTTTTTAGATGTAGTTATTTTTATTTATAATCTCTATTGGGAGATTTCGTCCTAACTTTGAAGCAATTATTCTCCTAATCGTTTTTCTTATTAACTGCTCTTGAATAGCCAGCGGAGGTTTCTCTAAAAGGCCGCTGACTTTTTTTTCCTAAAGAGTATTTACCAGGATGTCAGGCGGAAGAGTGATAAAGCAAGCCACAGGATGGTCCGGGATTCAATTCCGGCTGGTCTTATTCTTCCCTCTATTATCTGTCCAGACGCAGTCGAGCCGCCATATTTCTCCCGAGTCTCCTTTACACTCATCTCCTTACAAAAAAAAAAAAAAAAAGTTTGCTTCTTATATTGCAACCCTCTCTCTCTTTTGCTTTGCTTTGCCCTTCGGAGGACACGAGAGCCTCAAAGAGGACGGATACCAACTCCAGCCCTAATTGGGCCTCCGACATCGACTCATTATTCGGCCCTTGGCGTCCACAAAGGGCAGCCTACGAGCAATCGAACCAACCAGGAAAATTCACCTCAATTTCTCCATAGACGAATAAAAAAAAAAAAAAAAATATTAATTTAAATATATATCAAAAAAATTCAAACTCTCTCATGAAATCTAATTTTAGTTTTTGTATAGAGATTAAAATTTAATTACATAAACAATGAACTTTTCTATTCGCCTGCAGCATCGATAAAAAATCATTAATATTTTCTGAAGATTTCTAAAAAAAAATCTGGTGTGACTGCTCGCACAGCACACAACTTTCTCTTGCCTATCCATCAAAATCTCGACATTGAATTTTTGACATGAATCTAATACTTTCTCTCTTTATATATTAACATATATAGAGGTAAGAGAAAGCAAAAATTCGATTAATTTTAGTTTGTCATTTGGCTGCCATAAAAAAGCAGGTGTGAGTAACCCCACAGCACACAACTTCCTCTCACATTCGACAATCGAAAGATGTGTGATGTGCACCAACACCAAACTGACATTAAATATAATAATCAGGGACTAAAATTTAAATTCAAACTAGAAAATTTCGTTCAGATACTTATTAAATATTCTATAGGCCTACTGATAATTATTTAAACAAAATTTTGATTTTCTTTTTAATCAAATTCCTATTACTTCTACACTCTCATTTTGTTATTTTATTCTGTGAACATTTCGATTTCTTTCTGGACTACCCTTAAATTAAATGCTTTCTTTGAGTTATCTGATTGATTTCAAATGTGAAGGATTTATTACTTTTTTTGATAAAAGACCCGTATTTTTAGGATTTAAATTTAACTATCTATCCATTCTCTAGTTTTCTATAGATTCTTTCTTGTCCTTTTTCTTAAATAGATTTAGAATCATTGACTAAGATTTTGAGTAAATATTTCTTAAATTCAAAAATCCCAAATTCTTTTAGAATATAAATGTCTTCCTTTTTTTCATATATAAATAAAATGAATTAAAATAACCTCTTTTTATTTGCAGAAGTGCCTGTGAGTGGGATTATTCTCTCTCGCTTAGAGAGTTGATAATCTCTATTAATTTTAACATCTCTATTTCTCTTTTCTAAAAACGAAATAGCTAATCATTATTCAAATAACCTTTTTTAACCAAAGCGTATTTATTTTTTTAAAATATTTATTTTATTTTATTTATTTTTTTTTTTTTTTGTTGAAATAGAAAAGTTTTCGTTTTAAAAATTGTTTCCCCAACAGAAGGGTTGTTGAATTTAAGAATGGCTACCAAAAAGGACTTGAGGGAATTGTTCGATGACCAGACAATCCTATATTTATTTATATATGTGTATGCGTGTGTGAATATGTGTGTGTATATAAAATATAACAAAAGGTAGGATATAGGAAGGAAGGAGCAGAGCAGTCTGTCGGTATTTCTCTCGGTTTTTTTTTACCTAAGGAAGGGGTACTCGGTTTGTTCGAAACACACAAACTTTTCTCGATCCGATGAATTCTGATCGGACTCCCATCACACGCGCCACTGGCTTCCAAAAGGTAACTCTCCGAAAAAATAACCAAAACTATGCATCAAAGGCATCTGCTGTTATCTTCCTATCAACTTTAATTTCCCCCTTCTATGCGCTTGCATCCATTTTGATATTAGGCGATTGGATGGTGAGCTTTTGCTTTTTTTTATTTTATTTTCCGTTCGATCTATAGACTTGCTAATCTATCATTTTTTCTTCTTTCACATTCTATTATATACTTTTAATAGTAAGGGAAATTATTAAGATAAGTATAGAAAATTTGACAATTTATTTTATATATCAATAACTATCAGGCATAAAAGACCCAGAATTGAAACAAACAAAAAATGGTGATGAGACTAGACGCACTTCACAAAACTTTCTCGTACCTTCAGTAAGGTAAGAGAAAGTAAAAAAGTCAAATAATATTCCTTCAGGAAAAAAGTAAAAATAGAGTTGAGTTATGATGAGAAAATTTACTTTAAAATATATATATAAAATTGTTGGAGCGAATTTTGAGAAAATCGAAAAGAACTGAAGTGTACTTCAAACGATTTCCACGAAAAATTTAGATGATATACTTTTTAAAGCCGATCAGGACGCTGATTGGCTAGAGTTACAGGAAGTGGAGCGGCAGCGGGAAATTTAAAAATTTAAGCCAGAGAGGGAAATTTGAAAATTTCCAAACAGTCACCAAGAATAAATTTGAAGGCGAGCAAACGGGCCCAGGGGGCGTATCCCCGGCCAGTGGTAATTACAATAAATATCCAACTGAGGTATAAAATATAAAATATTCATTCTCACTGTTTAAATCACAAGAAGAGGGTAAAAAAATAAGTGCCGAAAAGCTCACCTAGAAGTACTTGAAGTACTCGAAATCAGCAACGGCCAGATGTGGAGCCACGGGAACGATATCATGGTGAAGTCTTATTCGTGTTCCTTGTTGTCATAATAAGTACAGCAGTCAAAAGACTCAAGAAGAGTAAGAGACGATAACTGAAACAAAAAAAAAGACTGTTAGACTTGTCAATTTTTTAATAAAAGTATAATAAGAAATATTTGTATAATGGGTATTAATATACAATATAATAAATATTTTGAGACAATCTTTTACTTTACGATTATATTAAAAATTAAAAGAAAATAATCTTAAATATTTTTGGATTACAAGCAAATATTGCATTTAAATTAAAATAATTGCTATGCCGAGACTTTCCTTTATCTATCAAACTCATTCCTCTAATTTCTAAATAATGCAAACTCCTACGTTAGGTGTTCCTTTCGAGAAGACAGAAATATAACCTTATGTCTTATGGTATTTGTAAAAATAAAATAATTTATGGAAATTATTTTATTTAACATTTATCAAGTAACACTTGTGAAGTTAATAAATTTAAATTTACTGCTTTTATTTCCTATATAAGTTATAGTTTATTATGTAGATTTAACCAAAATAATTAATGATTGTTGTTAACATGTGTGTTAGTGTTGTTTTTTTTTTTACTACTCGTGTAAACCACAAATTTTGAAGTTATTCTTTAGACTAATGCAAAAATATTTAATATTACAGCCGGGTCGTTATTTTCGCCCCCAATATAAGAGTAACTCCTCCAAACTTCAATTATAACAACTCCTCACCTTTTTTGTTTATAAGAGAGTGGGAAAGCCTCTTTAGAA